>JAZGTK010000152.1:119714-133445 GCA_036877625.1 Ambastaia sidthimunki
TATAGGGATCATTAAACTCTGCTGTGTCGAGTGTTGCTTGGATGGTTACATTGCTTGTATTTTTGCATGATTACTTGCAAAGAAATGAACTGGATGCAGGAAAGTGGACCCTCATGTAAAATAATGATTATGTGTAATGACACAGCAATGTATCCTCATTAGATAAGCTATTCTCTGCTGTCAAACTGCCTGTGTTGTGCACATGAGTACTGCTTGCTCTGCTGTTGTGTGTTTGTGTGTGTGTGTGTGTGTGTGTGTGTGTGTGTGTGTGCGCATACACACACTGTGTCTACCTTTGAAAAGACGGAATGTGACAGTAAGAAAACAGCTTTTCCGATGGAACATGTTGTTCCCCTAAGAAGAAAACATTTAACTATCAAAAGTGGAATGTTTATTAAAACAGAGAGAATATGTCTGCAAGATACAATTTTGGCATTTGCTTATTAAAGATAAACAAATGGAAATTAAAACTCATGTTCTCAGTGATGGGAATCTGTGAGAGAGGGAAGGAGAGAGGGGTAATGCAGGTTTTTAGCCCACTTTACTTGCTTTTATCCATTCACATTTATTAGTAATCAGGTAACCTTGACTGAATATGAAAATGTGTAACTTACCCCTGTTGGCTCACATTGAAACCAATAGAAGCTGTAATTGTGCAAGCGCTAAAATATTAATTCAAACAGATGAAGTTGCTACTTTGCCCGGCAGTAAAAAAAAGGATGAAAGAATGTCTGCCTAGCTAAGAGGAAATGTTCTCAGAATATTCATTAACTGAACACAACAGTGAAACGTTTGCAAAAGTTACAGAATTGAATGTCTAAAAAAACGTTCTTATAACCAAGCAATCATGTTAATACAACGTCTGAAGAACTGACTTTTTAAATGTTCCTAGATCTTTCAAAATAACTTTTTAAATGTTTTAACGTTTAAAACTTTGTTACCTGGGTGATCACAGTGTGTGTCCACAGACCTACTAAATTCTTGCAGCTGCAACATTGAGCAGCAGAAGTCAAAAGTCTGTCCATAGACACTGACAATATACGTGTGGAAACCAGAAAACATGGAGTGCTGAATCTTTTTGCATCTAACATACGATGACAAGCTTTAAATTTGGCTTTGCTTATTGTGGCAGGTGTAAGGTATACTTATGTCACACATTTATTTGTAGGTCCAGCTCTATAACACTTTTTGTCTGATACCAATACTGCCCAGAGATTCTACCGATACCAGTTATAATGTGATACCATCCCAAAAACATGAGTAAACCATGAAGCAAATATTCTGCTCTACTAAAAGAAGAAATACACAGCCCAAACCATGAATCAATTATACAATAAAACACAAACATTTTCTTTATTTCCTGCTTAACCCTTCTTGCTTAACTCCAATGAAGTTCATATAGCCCAACAGGGCACCACAAGAGTTTCTGGGCCCCTGGATCAGTCACGTTTCTCGGCCCCCTGTATAATTCCTTCAAGATTGCATTCCGGATTTGTTGTATATTCCTTTGGGGGCCTCCCCTCCCCTAGCCTCGATAAGTACCCATATTACTTTGTTCTTCTATTACTCCTTGCAGCCCAATATTACTGAATAAAACACAATCCAAAACATTTTAAAGTGTAGTAAGCAATTTCAATTGCAAATCTATTTTGGCCACTCATCATAACTAATTCAAAAGACCCATCTGTGTTAGACAAACTTTCACTGTGAAGCTAAAGCTATTGATTCATGCCAAGCTTTGAATATCATTGCAGCATTAAAATTACATGGTGCACAAAGTTAAAATGACAGGATGCCCATGTTTTTTATATTTATTATTGGTAAGGGGAGATAGCTCTTGATGGTTGTTGTTCCTTTAACATAAATGGAATCACTCATTTGCTAATTGTTCTTTTAATCGTCCATGAGAAATCTTCTTTTATCCATCTCTCTTGAGAGAACTTCTCGTCCTACCATTCCTAAGCTCTCACAGTTCATAAACAAACAAAGACTCTTTGAGATTTCCCACATGGTGCCTTTGCCAATCTCATGAGAGTTCAGCTTTTTTGGGTGGGTATGATTGAAGGTAACTTTATATTCTCCAAAACGTTCCTCAGATATAACATGAGTCACTTGTTCCTGTACTAGCTGTCACTCATAGTGTCAGCTGATCTCTGATTGGATAAAGGCCCAGGGCTACATAGTGACAGGGATGAGGGTGAATGATGACCCCGGTGGCCAGAGCATATGGTTCATGATTGCTGATGTTTGGTTGCTTTTCAGCATGCTGTAAATGTCATACATTAGTTTTTATTTTTTTGTTTAGAAATGGTGTGATGAACTAGGAGTTTGGTCTTGGTCATGTGTCTTGAGGAGTGTTCACACCATGGGGCCACGGTCTGGTTGACTAGCATGGCTCAGTTTAGCTTTTATTGATGGATGTTTATTGATGGGCATTCAAAAGTAGCTGAAATGAAATTTGTTTTTGCAAGCAACATATACATTTCATTACATTTTTTTTTTCCCGAAACTTTTCTTAAAACATAAAATAATCTTCTATTTTTTCCCTGTCTGGTGCCTTTAACATTACAGGTCAGAGTAGTAGCTTGAAGGTCTTGGAATTGTTGTCCTTCTTATGGTGGCCTCATCCAGTCAGCATTTTTATGATGACAATTTTCCTCAATGCCTCCAGAACGATGAGTTGCATGGCATTTACAGCTCAGGTGATTGGCTCTGAAAATCCTGCAGCAGAACTGAGAACCAATCAACAAAGTTTTCCTTGTGGAGTCCAGTGCCAGCCTAGCAACTACCATACCAAACAAATTTCTTCAGGTTAAATATTTGATATAGGTCATCAATTTGCTTGTTGTACGCGTCGCTGTGTATTTGCATAAGCTTTGTTACATCACCAATGGTAGCTGTGGCTTATGTTGCCATAGATCACAACTTTCATTGAAACTAAATGACCTCGGGTCACTTTGTAAATCACTGCCAGTCTAAACGCTCTTTATTTTTACATTAAGTGATTTTGTGTCTGCATGGCTATGATAACACGCTCCTTGGAGACAAAGAGATGTGAAGAATCTCCCACTTAAGTCTTTAAGCAACAACACCATGGTAATGAACTCCTTTAGAAGACCAGAGAATGGGGGTTTGGGGATAGAGGGAAGAGTAGAACTGAGCTGTATTTGCCCTATAATATAAGACATATAGATGGGCCTTTTAACTAATGGGTCATATGAGAATAAGTCATGTGTTGAGGACAAACGTGTGTGTTTGTGTGTTTGCCTAGAATAAAGAATGGAAAAAAGTAAGATAAGCAGTAGAAGAGAAACTATAATTTAGTCCCCAATCTCTCTTTTCTCTTTATAGTACAATAGTCCCCGCCTACTTTCTTAAGCTGTTTTTGTTTCAAAAGTATTTTACTTTTGCCTTATTTTCTTTAAAGGCATTTAAATAAAAGACCTTCAAAACGAGAATTCTAAGCCTCCAATACAAACCACAACATTACAACGAATGCTGTCATGACCATGAAATTGTGGCTGATGATTCGTTTTCATACACCGTAAGCTAAGAACCACTTTTAAATCACAAACTCAAGAAACAACATTTGGTTGCAGTTTATAAATCCTTTTGGAGTATTTTGGTGTCCTTTGAAGGTATAATTTATTCACATTGAGCTTTGAATCATACAATAAAATGTATAATTTAATTAAGGTTTTTAAGGCATATTGCAGGGGCAGAATGACATGAATAATAACAATATTTTCAATATTAAAATATCCAAAAAGATTAGTCTTAGCCCACCTTTAATCTACACAGTTGTTTTTGGAACAGACACCTTAACAAAAAGTAATTTACAGTGTATTCAAAATACACATTTTATGAGTATGTACATTTAGTCCACAAGCTTTGATATTTCACTTCAAACGGAGCTATTGTTGGAGGTTTTACAGTAACTTATATTCTATGGGGATGCAAGATTTATAAACCTTTAAGTTAAAAAAAAACTTTTTCTGTTGAACTATAAAAGCTGGTCTTCCAGTATCTTCTAAGAAATAGTAAGGATGGTTTTCCAGAAAAAGATAATGCTTTGGATTGGACTAAATTACACTACACCGCTTTTTCATTGACACAGATTTTCCATGAAGGGTAGATGAAGAACAAAGCATCTCTCCAGAAAGATGACCCATCCTGATGGAACAAGCTATATTCAGAACTGGACTAACATCATCATCGTTTCAGTCAAGTTTAGTCAAATTTTAGTAACACGCATTTGGCTGTACCAACCTAGCCTATTAAAGTAACAAAAATATGTTCATCAAGGTGTCATCAAGGTGCCCTTTAGAAGAGATAGACGGAACAGTGGGCCGTACTAAGTGGTTTGCAAAGAACGCAGTTGATCTAATTCCTTGTGATGTGGAACACTGGGGCGTGACTAGTGCCCTTTGAATAATCTCTCAGAGATGTGTTACAAAACCACGATAATAGCATAATTAATAAAATAGTCATAATAATGACTCTCAATTAGACCCCATCTCAAATGATTACCTTGTATCAGCACAAAAAGACCTAAGACCACAACATTGTAATAGCGGTCGCATTATCATTTGTCTGGTTAACGACAAATGATTATCAATAATGTTTTGATTACTATTATGAACACACATTCAGCTTTGTTACACCTAAATTAAACATGTATGGGCGTACTGAAAGGTAGCATTCAAATTATAGGTCTGTTTATGAATAATCTAGTGATTGGTTTAGGAATAATTTAAATCCTTTGTGCTCTTCTAAGAAGCTCATCGGAGGAAACTTATTTGCAGCACATGCACACGGGCTGCTAAACTTTTTTCAGCTTCAGCAAACTGGCCCACAGTTATCTGTGAGCTGACTGAGGCTAATGCTAGTGTGTGCACATGTGAATTATGCATGTTTCTTTTGTGTGTTTGCTCACATTAGCAGTTTGTGAAGCGTGTGCACCTTAATCAGCTGGCAGATTTAGTGACGTCTCGAGTAAGCAAAAACAGACCCTTGTGCCCAGTCTCTCAGTAGTTAGGGCTGAGAATCAATAACAGCAGATTCTATGGTATATTGCCTGTTGTTGGTTTGTTTCTGTGCATGAGTGGAAAATCAGTCAGCACAAATATCTATCTATCTGTCTGTCTGTCTGTCTGTCTATACATCTATCAACTCTGTCTGTCTGTCTATCTCTCTCTCTCTCTCTTACTCAGTTACATATATATCTGTGCCTTGTTTAGTTGATTAATACCAATAGTTTAGTTAGTATGGATAGTACATTTCATGGTTGGTTGTATCCTGCATATAACTATACAAATCTTGAATCTTTATTCCTGAATATGTGCACAAAGAGAATTTGTCTTTGAACTGGGGACAGTAGGGGCACAAAAATCCAAAGTGGTTGGTAAACACCATCTTAAATACCATTGTGTAGGGAGAGTTTCTTAATGAAAGACAAACTGCCACAAATAAATGGTAAAGTAAAATGGTAAAGTAAAAGTGTTAAAAAAGTGGTAAAGTTTTCTGCCAAATGTATTTCATGCACCTGGGTTTCACAGCACAATTCTGTCCTTGCTTACTCTGAATGTGAACTGTGGTTTCGTCTTATGGAGATCTCAGGAGAAATCTCATCAAGGTTACGCTGACAGATTTTAAATCTATGTGCTCCTGCATTCACAGCTCATAGCTAATAACATTTAATTAGGGATTTTCATACCCAGCACGAGGTTCATCTACACATCACGTCACCCAGTTTAACGCACCGAGGGCAAACTCGCATGCATGTGGTGAGGCTATGGTAAGCGAATAGTAAAACATGCTTTTGTAAATCCGGCTTAATGCAGTATGACATTCATGGGCTAAATGTATAATGCAGGATTTCCTCTGAATTCTAATATCAAACTTATAATAAAGGACCATAATTATAAGTTCTATGTTTACTATGTTATCTGGATATCTTGGACTTTGTAGAAGTCTAAGACTTCAATATGTGATATAATTGGAACATATACAGTATTAGCATGAAATAACGCTAATACTACAGTGGCTGTTATAAGCAGTCAATGATCAGGCTCTCTGTATAGATTTACTGTATATAGTTTTACTTTTACCAACTTTCTGAAACAATAATGGTGGTTAAAGGTCAACATTCATAATAAAGGTGAAAACAAATACTTAAAATATATTTATATACCTGCTGAAATCACAAAAATTGATGTGGTATTTGATTTCTCAAGTTTCTGAGTTTAAAACAGCCAAAGTTAAGAATAACACAGACATGTTTGATTTAGACAGGAATAACATCCCAAAATATGTTGTTCGTCAATTTACCTAATTTAACTGGTATGGAAAAACTAGTCCATTGTGAATAGGGATTATTTTTACATTTACATTTGCGCATTTGGTGGATGCTTTTATCCAAAGTGACTTACAGGACATTCAAGCTATACATTTAGTCAGTATGTCTCCCCTGTGAATCGAACCCACAACCTTCTGCGCTGCTAACACAATGCTCTACCAGCTGTGATACATGAACAATGATATTATGCTAATATTGTGCACATATGTTTACATGCTTCATAGAACTAATAAATCAAACCTAACACTTAATCCAATTTTAACGTTGTTTCTTAATTGATTTTTAAATTGGCAGACATGTTTTAAGTGACATACTGTATAGTAGAACTGTACTGTAGATAACAACACCCCTGAATCAAACTATATTTAAGTACCTTGCTAAATGACTTCAGGGGTGATTAGAGAATCAAATCATGGTGGAACGTTGTAGCCCAATGGTTAGAAATATTAGACAGTTACTATAAAGCTGCAGGTTCAAACCCAGCTACATTTTGTGACTCTGGGTGGTACAGTACAGTAAAGTATGTGTGTCTGCGGAAATATATTCAAGCTCTTTTTGATGTAGTGATGGTATTTCACAGTGAAGCCCCGGGGCTGATCAACTAACCCCTCAGGCCAGCACACATGCACACATCCTGTAGTCTGGCCACGTACAGTTTCTGTCATTCACACCCTCCTCTACCCATTTCTCCACCACAGGCTGCTATTAAACTGCTAACAGCCCTGGGGCGCCGACAGATTTACCCCTGACTGTGACACGCAGAGCCCGGCATATGGAGTGCGTGTCACCCCAAGAGGCTTTGATTAGTGAAAGAGAGAGCAAGCTCTGCCTTTTACAGTTAGGTTCAAGCACACTCCAATTTGCTGCAGGGCTCATATTTTACATAACTTTACCTACATTTTTGCATGTACAGCAGGGAGGTATAAGCGTCATTGGATAGACTTTAGGAAATATGTTGTGGTCAAGGTTTGGTAATAAATTGTATTATTATTATAACTTGATTTACACAATGACAATAAAATGAAAGGATAGAAATTAAAGTCTAAGGTTTGCTCATGCTCAGTGACGGATTGAGTGTGTCATCTTTCATTAAAAAGTTAAATTTAAAAAAATAATTAAATGTTAAATAATAACTTACATTTACTTAACTTACATTAAGTGTTTAGTCTGTTTTTGAAGGAACAATGCCTCCCGTGTTAACTGTCTCTAATCCTCTGCGTATCAGGTTCCAGTTTACTGTGCAAATCAGACTAGAAAATACCACTAATAATGATGATCAACTAACTACCAAAAGCATGCAGTAAGCGATTTGATGAAACGATTGTGAAATGCTGATGACACCCAAACACACTAACAGCTGGGGGATACACCCCCAGTTGCTGATTGGCTACCACAGTGTTATGGTGTTGTGGTGATCGGTCTGATCTAGTTTTTTTCTCCTATTTACACAGCCAGGACTATGTGCACATATACACATTTTTTCAACACACAAAACAGACATCTAGCAAATGTTCACAAAATTGTTTGTGTGGGTATTGATTTTATATTTTCAACAGTGTTTTTAAGAAATCGCTTAATGCACTAGTCTTTACTGGGCATCTTTGTGTTATACCACACAGTCACTCATACTACATCAATCACACGCGCACACACACACACACACACATTAATTGAACTAATTGTTAAATGAACTAATTTGTAATTTGGCTGAACAATCTATCGAAAGTGACCATACACTTTCTTCAAAGATAGATTGTGGAATTTAACCTAGAATTTAACCTAATTGTGGAAGCTTTCAGTTACCAGCCCCAATTTTTAATCACTATTTCAGGATTTTTAATACCATCCCAGTATTTTAAGGTGTCATATAGTCTGGTCTTATTGAAGGTTGTTCTGCTCCCAATGATGTAGGTCTATATAATTAAAAGTATGATTGTAAGTTATGTCTGTGACACACACACGAAATAGAACACAGGGTACCTGCTAGTAGAGAGGGTGACTGTACATGTTATAGCAGACAGCTGTTTATCTCCGTCCATCCTGTTATCACCCTCACACATATTCCTCTACAAGTTTTTCTGAAGGCATGGGGTTGATAGATACAGAGAGAGCTACAGTCTATTTTCTTTGTCTCCATCCCTGTCTTTCTGTTAAGCTTTACTGCTTTTCTAAATTCAAGCACTAGTGTAGTGTTAATAGAGAGAAAGACTATCCGTGGTGCCATTGGACTGTATATTGGTGCAGTTAAAAGCCAGCTGGCATTATTTCCCTCTGTTCAGCTGCCCTGAGGTCTGTGTGTGTGTTGTACAGAAGGCTCTTTCAGCATTTCTGACCTTTTCTGGGGCTTTGTGATAGGGGAACAGCTGAACCCCAGTAAGACACACTAGCGCACCAACACATCACTCAGGGTCATCCGCTACGGTAACTTACTGTGGCGGCACGTGCGTGAGTTTGCATGGGTGTGTGCAAGACACAAAGCATCTCTGACCAGACATTTGGAAAGAAGCCACAGGCCAAAATATAAGAGACTAAATAGTCTTATATTCAACACACACACACACACACAAACACGCAAGGCTCCTGTCTTTTATGATACTGATCGTTTCAGCCTTATATGACAGACCCACACACTAATCTGTTCAAGTAACGCTTGATGCAGATTGCTCTGACTGACATCATCAAACTGCCACCGGATTGGCTAGCACTATGCAACTTCCAGGTTTTTTACTGGTTTTCCTGGAAATAAAATTGTGTTAAGAAGGTACTGGGTTGATTCAATAAGAGGTTTTGAGGAAGAGCCAATCACTAGATTTGCTAAATTTCACACGGTTAAAGGAAGTTATGTGTAATGCTGTGATGTGTAATTCTGCCTCTCTATCGCCATCTCTGTTTGAAACATAAAATTGCAAGTTACTTTACATACTTACATACACAAACATACATGTTTAGGTCAAACTTCTGTATTTACCCAAGAACTGATTTTTATTTATTTTTAACCAAAAAATGTTTTAAGGCACTGAATAGCAAGTAAACTACATTATTATAAGCATAAATGTAATATCAAATGAATTATCAAAAAAATTATTAAAGTGTGAATTATCAAATGCATGGTTACACATTTTTACAGTTTAAAACTGTGTAAAATTGAATTTAAAATGTAACTTTTTAGTGCTGGTCTATTGTTGTTGTATAAACACTTTAACACAATTCCAACTGTGGCTGGTCACTTTACATGTTAGTCAGGCAGTCATCTCCTCACTGGGCCCACATAAGCTGCAATGTGGACAAGATTTTATGCTGCAACTCAAAAGTCTGGCTGTGTGTTATGTTTGTCACAGTTTGTTTGTGGGTGTGAATCCATCTCGATATGTACCAGATTATTCTTGAAAGCCTCATCTAATATGATTACTGACCTCTGAAGTGAGTGTGTGTTTGTGTGTATTTCAAGGACAGTCAAGTCATTAAGTCTCACATATGATGCAGGCAGGCGCTGCTGACTGCTGGATTTTTCCATGCTGTGAGAGTTTACGCATCACTTGACAATGTCAAGGTATCAATAATGTATGCTGGAGCAGGGAAGGTATGTGTTTTGTTTATGTGTTGTGGGCATTTTGCCTTTTCAAACCGCCATGTTCTTACGGCAGATGTTTCATGCACTATACCCTCCTCTCCAGTGCTTTTCTGTACATTGGGTTTGTTCTTCTCACAGTTAGCAAAACATGCTAATATAAGCAAAGCTGTTTGTTCTCTTTGTTCTGCTGCGCTTTTGACTTCCACCAGGGACCTTTTTCTGTTAGTAGACATCAAAATTGGTACACTAGCTAGACAATCCCACATGGTCAAAAATAATTTTTGTGTGGACACTACAAAAGCATCATCTCTGATTTCTCTAGAGAAAGGAGAATATTTACTAAAATGTGCCACTTTTGTGTGTGTGGTCTTTCAGCTTGATGTGATTTAATGTCACACACTTATTTTACTGCTGAACTGTCTAGAAGAGAAACCAGATCAAGGTGCACTGTAATCCTATTTATCAACACAATCTTTTACAATATTAGATTTATGAAACATCTCAAAATATTGGGTCAAACCACTCGCCCATAGTTTGAAAAGAAAATGCATTGAAAACAAGCACTAAAGTAAAAAGTGACAAGCGCAAAGCACAAAAACTACACCTTCCAATTTCTGTTTGGTTTGATTTTACGTTAATGATCTTTTTAATATAAATTAAAGGAAATACTCAATGTAGTAACCCAAAAACAACTTTAATTTCCTGTTGCACAACAGAAATACTGTATTTAATCACAATGCAAGCTCTACTGTAGGTGTATAATATGAAACAGGCCTTGTCAATGTTTGATTTATGCCAGTTTGTACTCAACTCACCGCTTGTGAGCCTTTGTGGGATCTTTAAAAACCTTGCGTTTCAAAGTGTCAGTTTTTACACCAAATTGTTCTAAAACAGCATTTTGTGCGAGGCTTGTTAGTCGTGATGAGAACCTCCAGTTTCATTGCAAGGCACGTCAGTGTAACATGCTACTCTGTGTGAGGCTAATCAGAATGAACTTTATTGATCAAATTTATAGTGACACCATGAAACCAAACACCTGACATACAGTGCAGAGTCCCCTGAAGCTGGGTGGGTTGTGGTCATTAATTATAGTTGATGGTTGTAATGAATACAGCAGTTAGGATCATGCCTCTAATTCCTAATAAATTGTGTAATAATATTTTAACACAAGGTTTGGATAAACAACATTTGGTGGCTAAATGCCAGTTAAAGCTATAACATTCATTATAGGTTGTATATTACTAACCAATGCTCCTTAAAGGCCCCTAAATCTTAAAATAGACAATAGCTTTTTTTAACAGTCATTTTTGGATTGCAACCTATTTCATCAAATTTTGGGGATTTTGAGCAGATTTTTGGCGATGAAAAATATTTTTGTATGGAAACACTTATATCATTAACTAAATAATTAAATGTGTGTGTGTGTGTGTTTGTGTGTGTGTAGATGCACAGCCTCTGAGCCTGGTCTTTGAATAAAGGCAGATTTCAAAGAGATCTTATCTGCCAGTTTGTCCGTCTGAAGCTTCATGCCAAACTGAACGTGAGATTTCGTTTTCCTGCAGCTCTATCGGCAGGCGAATTTTTCAGGTAAATGTCACCTAATAACCATTTGCTTTCTCACGGTCTGGATGAGGACCAAATATGAAGGTCATTTGGAGAAATGTCAGATTTATTGGTGCTCTGTGATGCGCGACAAGACGTGTTTTTATTTATTTATTTTCAAAGCCACAGAGAATTTTTAGACGCTTCC
Organism: Ambastaia sidthimunki; assembly: GCA_036877625.1. Lineage (NCBI taxonomy): Eukaryota > Metazoa > Chordata > Actinopteri > Cypriniformes > Botiidae > Ambastaia > Ambastaia sidthimunki. The sequence goes on from JAZGTK010000152.1 coordinate 131,394, forward strand.
TGGAACAGCGATAATCCCAGTTCCCTTCTATCACGCTTTGAAGCAGCCGAATATTTCAGCAAGCGACTTCAGTTTGGCTGCTGCAAACTGTTGACTTGATTCTGTGATGGTGGAGAGGAGCTGGAATGCTGATGTTATGTTGTGATTGTAATTTGTTGCATAAAACGATCACAGCTGCTTGACTGGCAAGAGCAAGTTGTATAAATGAACTCTAAATACCCCCAATTAAATACTATATAAACTATATCAATATAACTCAATGACAGACAACTCATTTGAATTTAAAAGGCTCTACCTGCATTTTAAATGTGTTATTTCCTAATAAAAATCTATAATTTTTTAATCTATGCTGGGTTCAGAGCGTATTATTTGTAACACAATTTTTATAATAAATGTCATTCAGTTGTGTTTGTTTTAATAATAATGTGCCCTAAGCTGAGACACATTATTTAAAATTCTTCTGTTACAAATTATGTCACCAGCACTGACAAAATGAGCATTAAAGGTGCAATGAGGGATTTTATATTTATAGTAAAAAAATCATTAAAAATTTCTATAGAAAGCCTAATTTTTATTCTAGAGTAAATAATAAATCAATGCAGTGAACATAAAATAACATGACTCATCACATAAACCGTACATGCACTCTAACGGCGCCGGTTTCAGATTTCTGGCTTTGAGTCAGAGTGATGACTATCAGTCGCCTCACTCATCTGTAAAAAGTTAAATGGCTAATTTAATTCAGCGCAGCGTGAGAGCTATTAGAACTGCGAAGGGAATAATTGAACACGCTCTCTCCCATCCCAACACACTTCAAACACAGCACACACTGAAAGAGAACAAGAGCGATGGAGACTTGAGCCGACTTTTCTCATCTGACAGCTACTCCCATTATTTCCAACACTTCAGCTCTGCCATGACCTCATTTATCAGACAAAACAGGACATTATGTTGACATGGTAACGAGGTTGGAATTGTTTTTGGGCTTTATGCATGTCCATAGAAAAGGTGATTTCAGGTCAAAGGAGTGTGGAGACCAATATATGACTTCACACAGTTAGACACAAAGGTTCAAAGGTTCATTCATCAACGTTATAGATGGGGGAGAAGATTAGTGCCATCTGCATGTATATATTTAAAAAAAAATCTGACACTTGGATGCAAAATTTGATTGGTGTGGACTACAGGCCAATGATGGGCTTATGTTCAGTGATATATAAATGGAGTATATGGCCGCTCTTGCTCCACTTACTGGCACAATCACAAAATAATCTCAAACTATATTTTTATGTTTTGTGAAGTGATCTTTTGTGATGAAAGTGTTTCTGAACAACTAAACTCTCCCACCAGCAGTCCCAAAGCTCAGTATTAAATATAAATCAAGGTTTAGCTGTTAAAGCACCAGATGAGAAGAAAAGAAGGAACATTTGCAGTAACTGTGGCTGGTCTATTCGTGTGGTCTAACTTTGGGCCTGTTATTAGTTTATTTTTTGCTTTAATCGTTTATAACCTATATGTGCATTGCACATATTTAAAGTGTGATTCTTCTAAGGGCAGCGTTTGAGGACTTTTGGTTAGAACTGTGTTGTCAAGGGCCCTGTTTAACTACAAACGTTCTGGCCCTTTACTGCCTGCAAGAACACTCTCTTGAGCATTTCTGCATGCTTGTGTGTGAGAGGGGAATGGATTGCATTCAATGTATCGTTTAATATAAAGTCCACAGAGAGAGACACTGAGTACAGATTCACTTTGTACAAATGTAGAAATGTTGCTCTCAAGAGTAATATCTCATACATAGATTCACACCATCACACCACCAAACAGTATGATCCTATTGGTAGAAACCAGCTGTGAAAACATGACAAACTTATGAACTCCAGATGATGTCATTGCATGATCTTACTAATCAGATGACATATACCGCACATCCAAAGGTCTGACACCACACTAAAATGAGCTTAGAGAAATTGAAAACATGCTAACTAGCATACATGCTGTTATTAAAGGGATAGTTTATTTTAAAAAATGAAAATGTGCTGTTAATTTTCTCAC
>JAZGTK010000153.1:0-87152 GCA_036877625.1 Ambastaia sidthimunki
GAGCGTCCCTTTTGCACTCTCGAACCCTGCGGTGTCTGACATCGGAGTGACAGCAGTGAAGCAGGTCTATGCAAATCAGACTGCATGGCTTGGGAAGATAGAAAGCACTGACAAATGGATGTGGGCTGACAACTTCTGTCTTCTGGTGAGTCGACAACTCACTGTTGTATGATGGGAAGAGGAGTTGGAGACGCTATGATTTTGTGAATGCAGGATTGTCCATTCTACAGGTCCAAACCTAATTTCTCACTTTATTGAACAATGCAATCTTTCCTAGGTAGCAAAACTAAATAAGAGAAAAATTGTCACTTTCTCTTGTGGTTTGACTTGTCTATCCGAGCGTTTGTGTGTGATGTGTTAGTTTAAGATCTTAGTTTAATCTAATGCACTCTTGATGTTTTGTGTCAGTATCATTCTGTCTGGAGTCTGTATTTACATTGACATTTCTGTTTCTAGATGTTGGGGGGGATTCCCTGGCAGGTGTATTTTCAACGGGTTCTTTCTGCCTCTTCAGCTACATATGCTCAGGTGCTCTCTTTCCTGGCTGCCTTTGGTTGCATCATCATGGCTGTTCCCTCCGTCCTGATCGGAGCTATTGGGGCATCCACAGGTAATGTGACCACCTTCCATCAGTTTACATCCAGATTCAATCAGAGCTGTACACGTATAAAATTAAAGTTTATCAGTACATATAATTACAGAAACATAACAGAGTACAGAGTACAACATAAAATATAAAAAAATCAAATTAATATAATTTAATAGTTATAAAGGAATATAAAATATAGTAAAATATAGTAATATAGGCATTTTTACTTCAATTCAGAATATTCCACAGCCCTGGTATTTTCAATGAGGTTTTTTTTTTTGCTTTCTCTGCTTCTTAACAAGGCTTCAACATTAAATTCTTAATCTGCTAATAATTAAATATAATTAAAAAAATTTTTAAACGTGTTTTCAAAGTGCACTGCTAACTACTAATTATTCACAGCTCATTATAAACGTGCACTTGTGATAAACATTTTTAAAGTGTTTCCCATATCTTGATCTAATTCCTGATTTTCGTATTAAGCATGTGAATACTGACAGTAATTTTAATTATCCAATCACTATGTCTTTCTCAGTATTGAAGGAACTGTTTGATTTGCTATGGTGTGTTCTGGGAGGTGTTCCACAGGCTGTATCAGCCCCGGGTGGAAACCATGTTCCCCCTCAGATCACTAAAGAAACGAGTAAATAACAACAGCTGGTCTCCCTCATACATTATTGACAGATTATCCTTTTAACGATGTGAACCCTGTAAATATTACATCTGAGGGAGGCACACAGCAACCAGATTTAATCAACAGACTTTCAGCATCAAAGACACAGTCAGTCACTTATTACTCAACTTATTGGGAATAAATCTCCAATCAAGCACTGATTTGTTGCTTTTGGTTTGCAATTAAAAAGAATTTAAAATGAAATGTTTAAAAATGTAAATGTTTCTTTTTTCAAAAATGTTTTATGATAAAATGCAATACATATACAGTGAATGTGTTCTACTCCACAGATTGGAACCAGACATCTTATGGACCAATTCCTCCCATGCAAAAGGACCAGGCCGACATGATTCTACCAATCGTGTTACAGCACCTGTGCCCAGCCTATATCTCCTTTTTTGGTCTGGGGGCGGTTTCTGCTGCAGTGATGTCATCAGCTGACTCATCCATTCTGTCGGCCAGCTCCATGTTTGCTAGAAACATCTACCAGCTCGCTTTCCGCCAATCGGTGAGAGACAGTCTATTTGAATAAAAAGACAATAAAAATCAACATTTTAGATGATACGCCTTAGTGTGACATAGACTGTTCGAAATATAGTCAATTCGAAAACTGCATATAAATTTCATCTTTCTTAACATCAAATCCTTCTATACAAATAGAACATTTTAGATGACATTTATTGAATTTTAGTAACTGTAGAACACCATATAACATAGTAAATTCAAAAACTGCACATGAATATGAGCTTTCTTAAAGCTCTTTTATGCAAATAGAACTCTAAATATTCCTCAGCGGTCATTTCGGTTTCCTCATTAATTCTTCTTTTATTTTGCTTCAGGCTTCCGATCGTGAGATTGTGTGGGTCATGCGGATCACTATTTTTGTGTTTGGAGCTCTTGCAACAGCCATGGCTCTCTTGACTGGGACCGTTTATGGTTTATGGTATCTGAGCTCTGACCTCGTCTATGTCATCATCTTCCCCCAACTTCTCAGTGTTCTCTTCATCCGTGGCACAAACACCTACGGCTCGATCGCTGGATACATCTTTGGATTGATCCTGCGCATTGGGGGAGGAGAACCATATCTTAAACTTCCTCCCTTCATCTATTACCCTGGATGGACCATTGAAGAGAAGGTCCACCATGTGACTCAAGAAGTGGAATACTTAGTGATGCAGAGGTTTCCCTTTAAAACTATTTCAATGCTGGCCTCTTTCTTAAGCAACGTGGCCTTCTCGTACCTGTTTAAGTACCTGTTTGAAAGCGGCACTTTGTCAGCTAAATATGATTTCTTGGATGCAGTGGTGGCCAAGCACAGCGCAGAGATAATGGACAAGACCACACTGGTGAACAGGAACATCATTGGGCTGAATGAAATGGCCCCTGTCAAACCAAGGCTAAGTGTCACTTTAGCCGCCACCTTCACCAGGAAAGAAACCTTGACCGAAGAAGAAGACTCCAGCCCAGAGTCACCAAGCCAAGAAAATGAGTAGAGGCCAATTTTGAGATCCTTCTCAAAAAGGTCATCTCTCTTCCATAATGTGAAGGACAGTGTTTGCCCTACTTTAATGACATACACTGGCATAATACTATTTAATTATTTCATGGCTCATCACTTCTATGTTGGAATTTCCATCACTGCTTCCAGAGGGAAATAGGATAACAATTGAAACTGTTGAAAATGGCTACAGTGAAACAGAGACAATAAAAGTGATTGTGATGGTCTGGGTAAAAGTAGGAGACCTGCTGGTGTTACTTACCTGAAAAGTTCTTTGACTCCTCTTGGTATGTATGAATCCTGAGTGACTCTCCTTTGCTTTTTAAAAATGTTTAAATACTGTCATAAGAATCTGAATACAGTTTTTGTTCAGATCCTAAACTAAACTGACTCAATGATTCAATATATCCCATTATAACTACTGAATAAATAGGTGTAGGTTCATGTGTCATGCCATTACTTATGTGAAAATCCCATGATGTATTAGTGCAGATTATCCTATAGTACTGTCATCAAAATCAGATAAAGCTCAACAGTTATAAGCTGTTTTATATATGTCAATATAACAAGTGATGTGCTTCCCATCTACAAAATACCTTTAACTGTGACATATGTGCACATGCGAAAAACATCTTTTTCATATGTATAGTGCAATATTAAGATGAACAGCAAAACAAGGATCATGGAACAAATATATAATCTTAGTAACCGCCTTAACTAGCTTCATTGATTAAATGGGGTGATTGGACATATGCAAACACAGTTCGTCACTTTGTTGTACTTGAAAATGAATGTAGCTTCAAATGATTTACCACATGTTAAAACCTCTGGGTTTTGTGCTGTTGTTTTAGTGATTTGTAAAGTCATACATGTGTTTAAAGAAGTCATTGTACCTGGTTCCAGGATGAGCCAGTTGCTGTGTTACTTTGTTGGCTTTAGCAATTTACAATTTTGTGTAATGTGTGTATTTATATTCCAATGAATATAACTGTCCAATATTCTAATGAAATGTAAAGTGTCACTTTACTGTGCTAATATTTATTTGGCTTTGTTGGAACCGGCAACATAAATCTTTATTTATTTATTAATTGTGGCCTAAAACAGATTAAACAGGATTATTCAAAGATAATAAATTGTATTGTTTAAGAGTTTCATAGTTGTTTATTACTGCTATGTAATATGATCAAGACATAAATTCTATTGAGTAATCACATTTTCCTATAGCTAATGTATATGTTTAAATTTGTAAAGATCTTGGCAAAGTGTTTATGTGTAACTTTGTTCCTCAGAGTCCCTTTTCCAAAGACTGTTTCCCCAATTTCTCTTTTACTTGTTTGTGGTGAAACACATTTGCTCCAGTCAGCGGACTGCTGCTGGGCCTACAGGTAGTTACGAAAAATCAAATATATCGGAAAGCGTGACAATTTATGACGTTAGCGCTATTCAACCTCCAGTGTCAATGTTAAATGATGGTATGCTAAAAATAGCCAGTGCGGTATTTACATTACACTAAGTGCTTTGCTGGTCTTAGTGGGGCGGGGCAAGAGTAGTCGGGTGAATATTAGGTGGGGGTTGGGCTGGGTATTTTATGCGTCTTTTTATTTTTGGCGTCACTGTCCTGAAGCTGGACGATCATGCTGTTTTTGCCCCACCCAGCCTTGTCCTCCATCTTGTCCTTGCTGTGCAAAAATTAATCCCATTACATCTCCGAGGCTGGTTATGCCAGAGATCCCATTCACAAAAGAACAGCAAAGAGCACTTGTGCTGATTAATAATCACTGCAGTGGGGGATGGAACTCTAGCTTTGCCAAAAGTTGAGCCATTTTTATCCTTCTAAATGAGGTGTTTGCCATCAACGGTACTGCCTGGAAACAACTTAAAGACTATTTACATGCCAAAAAAAAAACACGAACACCTTACATAGTTTGAAATGCGTTCTATACTGATGGACTTAAAAGTCTCTCTGGGCTTTATGCCATAGTTAATATGTTAATAGCATCATAAATACTCGTTTTTAAGATGACTTCGTGTGAGGCTGATCTCTGTGTTTTCTTGGAGATCACGTCTCCACTCACAAATCCGTAATGAAATGCCTGAGGTTCAGGAATCTCAGCTGAAATATGGTTCATCTAATTGAATCAGCCTAAGTGGGAGACATTTGTCCTCTCATGGTTCAATCGATCAAACCTCCCACAACAACGGTTAAGTGTGTGGCCTGTGACGGAGGCTGGCAGGCTTTTGAGTTCAACGTTTGTATTATACATATCATTATACATGTGTATTACGTGTTATACTTTATTGTCACCAGCAGTTACAAACATTGTCTAAACAGAAAGTGTTACTTTTACTGAAATTTATTTAACTGGCACTTAACAAAACAAATTATATAATAAATAATAACACCAATTCATAATATTTTCCAAAATAATGGCCTTTTATTCTAGATAATTTATATAGTCCCCAAGACAATCTGTTGGTTTGGTTTGGCCTGCTCTGCAGCCTCAACTGCACCTCTCTCTCAATGGCAGGGTGTTCATGTATATGTCTAGAAATTGTCTCTCTATTGAAGGAGGCAGGTGTAATTAGATTGTCTCTCATTTAACCTGGCTGAATAATTTGGCATGCTGGGAAACATAGTTTAAGGTCTGACAAGCAGACAATAGGTATAATGTAATGAGAAAGATAAGAGACCACAGATACAGAGGAAAGGGTCAGCAAAGGGTGGTTTTCTTTAACCTGAACAGAAGAAAATATGTTTAAAGTAAAACAGTAAAAAAATTGATTTTTTTTAGGTGACAGTATAAATTCTGTTGGCCAGTCCTCATCCCATTCATTCACACTTCCAAACCCATATTTTTCGTCTAAAAAAACAGAAGGCATTTTTGATATAGATTTCATATTATTTTCCTTATTCCTCAACAAAAGTAGGTAGAACAACATGTGGGTGAGTAAAAAAAAAAAAAACTTTCCACTTTTGGTCAAACTGTCACTACACACACACACACAAACACAAATACATTAGAAAAGTGAAGTTTCATGTTAAGAATTTTTGCAGTTTCTTGTTAAGAATCTTTGAAAATAATATGTAATGATTCATATAAGAAGCATGTGACTGTTACCGTGACTGTATCCTTCTTGTTTCCGACAGCACAGTTATCGGAGGTGACGGGAAACCATGTTTTTTACATTGAGTGAATTCAGCACCCTAACCTGAGGGCACATCAGTATCAGACATGGCTGTCTGTCAGCGGGAAAGAGGCATCTGTTCTCTGTCCTGTTTGCTGTATATTACACTATTAAAATTGTAATAGATATTTGGGTTAGCTCTTAGTGTCTCTGTCATTAGCCTTCCAATACACTTGGTTCAAATGTCTGTTGTGTTCCTATAAATTCAAACAGGTTGATGTCCACAGGGCAGAAGCATGTGTGTGTGATCGTTTTGAAGGATCAATAGTTGAAAGAACGGCTATGAATTTAAAGGACCCAGAGGAGGAATAGAGACATTAAAGTTTATTCCCCCTCAGGGATTCCTTTATTGAGTTACACTTCCTCCATCCATCACATTCAGTAAGTGTTCTGAGCTTTTGTCTGTGATTCTCATAACTGAGCATCACATGGGATTGTCATACATGACCTGTTATATAAAACACCAACAATAAAACAAACACCCTTTTTTTACAAACCCTGAAAACACTTCATTCTTACAACGTATGAAACACATTTCTGTGTCCTACTGTATATAACCTCCATGGCCCTTATTCTGCATAGATAATTTTAAAAAAAAATTCATAAATAATTTTAATAAAATATAATAGACATATGGTCTATTCAATATTCTGTGTTCACTCTGTGTTCTGTGTCCACCATCTGAACACAAATTCCCAGTAATATTTTCATTTGAGTCTCAACTTGACTGAGCAAACTGAGATGGCTGAACACTTGTTAGTTGCCAAGGTTAGCTGTTGAAAATGTCAAATTAAGCAAAAGAAATATGTTAGTATAGAACATTTGTTGTATTTGTAAACTGAATAACCTTTTAAACTGAAACCTTTTGCCTTTTGGTGGAAACACTATCTATACCTCTTTTTCCTTTGCTTCAAATGAAATATGGCATATACGCAAAGGTCTATTTTACATTTATCCATTTACCAGACACTTTTATTCAAAGTGACCAACAAATGAGAAAACATTACAACCTATTAAATCTGTGTTTTGGATTACACTGCATAGACATAATACTGTAAGATTTAAAAACACAGCTGTCTATATTACCACATTGTTTCATCCTTATATAGTTATGTTTTCATGTCATTTAAATCATTTTTTTGTGCATATAGTGATAACACTAATTTTAAGATGTAGCAGATTCTCTTTCTCTCTCTCTGACATAAAGTGTATTATCTCATCTCTTGATTTTACTCTCAGCCAGCAGGGCGACTCAGGACTATTTATGTGTTCCTTAAGTGATGGCCTCTGTAATGTAATTGCTGGACATCTAATTGAAAAATGGAGGCAGCCAAAGAGCGAGAATGGGGCGGGCTGGGGGGAGGGAAAACAAGGAGAGAAAGAGGGATTCATAGATGGAGGGATAGGGGAGAGAGAGAGAGAGAGACAAATATAGAAAGAGAGAGTAAGTTAGCGGGACTAAAAAGACACGTGCACAGGCACAAACAAGCCCCACTGGCTCTTTTACTCAATAAGTCTCAGTGGCTCTAGATTAGATGAGTGGGCCTTTATCTCATCCCCTTTAGCAAAGCCAATAATTGCAGTGTGTGAGACACACAGCGCAACACAGTCCCAGCAGAACATGACAGAGGAATGAGACGGCAGCAATTCCACAATACATAGCTCTATACCCTCCAAGCAACAAAATCTGACACCAGATCTATAAGAGCTATTTAGTAGCTGAATGAGGCTGATTTATCAAAGGCCAATGTGCTTGTTAAACTCTATAAATGACACTGAAGTGGTGTGACTTCATCTATTAGATGCCAGCCAATCACATACCTTATGGTACAGTAAGTCGTTTAAACACAGTTCAGCAAATGTCTGGAAAAGCATAACTCACACATGCCCATGATTGGATGGTGTGGGTCTAAACTTGTAAAAACCAGTCAAGCTTTGGAGTTTAATAGAATGGGTTACATAATATTTATGTTGTGTCATATTTATGTTGATTTGTGTATAGTGCTGTGTTAGATTAACTGATACCTGACACAGCATAATTTTCTTTAGATGACACTGATACATAAAATTCTTATTATGTTTTTTTTAAACAGAGTTAAATCTTCAAGATTAAAATTCACTTTCACAAGAAAAAGTCCTGCAAGGCTTGTACCCACGCACACACATATCTTAATTCAATGGTGGCAGAACTCTGCTCTTACGATCCTTACGCTGGGCACACAAAGAAATCCCCCAAAGGCAACAAGCATGTCCATGTGCTGCTTTTCAACACTGTAGCATATCACTCAAAAAAGAGGGGGTGGGCTGTCTGAGTATACTCTATTCAAACATGACCATCAAGCTTTTGTTCTCTCTGCATAGTACAAACTCTAACCATCGTAGAACGCTCAGTGTTAAAGGTTCTAGTCCTCATGATTACCTCCTACCAGAGATTTATTTTCCATTTATAATACTCCAGACAGGGCAACATATAATAATGACAATCCATGCAAATTTATACTGGCTACAGCTGGTTTGGTGCTGGTTTGGGCCAGCAAAACAACTTAACTGATAAAGAAGTTAACCAGTATTGCCTTTCAAATTAAGCTTGTAGACCAACCAGTCTACAACCAGGTTAAGCAAGTCTTGTAGGGAAACTAGCACACCAGCATTCAAAAACAACACACTGTATGTTTGTCACCATCTTTGCTGTGGTTGTCAGCAAGGTAAACATATTTCAAATAGTCTATATACTTCCATACCTCAAAACTCAACTATCAAAATGTTCAAGTGTATAAAATGACGCATCAGGGTACATTTGCTTAAGAAGGAACATCTAAGGGCTGTTTCCCTTCATTGGCATGCTAGCCAGTTCTTCCAGGGCAGAGCAAGTGTCTTGGTGTGTGTATGAATGTGTATGTGTGGAGGTTTTTACCGAGTTGTGCGCAAGCCAGCAGATCCATTAGCACCGATTGAAAAGAGAAGCAGTGCAGATGTAACCCTGAGAGAAGGTGAACAGTCCAACCATTAAGATGGTCCAAGGAAATATAGACAGTCGGTGGGCATGAGAAAAGACAGAGGAAGCAGAGGGGGTTTAAACATGTTAAAGGTCAAACAGATTAAAAGGTTACTGTAGATAAATAGCTAAACTATTGATCTTTATGGCATGTTAGGAATATTAAAAAAACAAAGCAGACATTTGTTGGTCAATGGTGTGCGTATAAACAAACAGTGTGATTAATCACATACAAATTTATTTGCAAGCTGTCATCATCATACAACATGATCTTATAACTCCCTTCACCTCCTTTAGTCATTAGAACTGACTTCTTTCAAATATAGCTTAAAAAACAGGATTTCTGACATTAAGGGTTATTTACAGAATAGTGTGCAGCTATATTACCTGTCAGGAGACCTAATGTAAGTCATTCAGTTATAGAAAGGGCATCGAAGGAACTATATAAGGATTCTGCTGGTTTCTGTGTTGATGTTTTAATCACCGTTTCATTTCTGCAGTTTAGGCTCTTAAATGTCAAGACGCTCAGGAGAATGAGAGCTAATGTTGTGTGACTAAATCTCACAGTGAGAGAAAGTGGAGAGAAGGTATGAAAACAGGGTGTTCCTGTAGCTCAACTGGTAAAGCATTGTGTTAGCAGTGCAAAGGTTGTGGGTTCGATCCCAGGGAACACAAGTACTGGTAAAAAAAATGTATACCTTGAATTCACTGTAAGTCGTTTTGGATAAAAGCGCCTGCCAAATGAATAAATGTAAATACCTTCTATCACGTACCGCAGGACAAACAATGTGGTTTCCTGAGAAAGGGAATAAGACACTGTTTCTGTATTGACACTATGGGAAACACTTCCGGTGTGGCTGCTGTCTTATCTTCGGCTAGAAACTCTCCTTCGAGAACTGAGAAGATCTCGAGAACTGATGACAAGCTCTACAGGTGCCCTGACATGCTCGCAGGGGCACCTGATGTTCATCAGGCACATGATTAGAATTGATTTAGCAAGATTTAGACCTTGTTTAAATGCAAGAAACTAAATCCAGACAAACTTAACATTGAAATATTGTCCTTGTAGGAATAAGAGTTACAATTCAAGAGTTAGTTTTTAAGAAGTCCTCTTATCTTAAATTTCCAAAGTTTGTCTTCTTAATTAAATTCATATTGATTAAAAAAAAGGTTTTTTTCATTTTTTAATTCGAAATGGATTTTTTGCAGTTTGTGTATTTGAAAACAAAGCATTTGTTATGATGTGGAATACACTTATCAAATGATATGACACATATCAAAATAGATCTTTTGAAATAGTTTCAATACTGCATGCTCTGCTTCTAACCAGCAGAAACTAAATAAAATGGTATTCTAATGACACGGCATAGGCACCAAAACATCCTAAAATGAGGACCACTTTCAGCCTAACACTGACAGAAAACCTCAGCATATGACCAACAAGCTTCAAAACACATAACTTTTCCCAACCAACCAAACAAACGCGCAAGCTCTATTGATTTAATGAGGACTCATTTACCTCAGACAGATAGAAGAGATGCAGGAAAGACAGATAAAGGAAACAGAAATGTCAAGACTGATTAGACTTTCATATGGCTGCAGTAACACACAGAAGAACCGCATCCTGCCCCATTCAGACTGTGCTGAAATTAACAGGCATCTCAAAATGGCAGACATCAGGGGAAAAGGCACTTTTCTCAAAGGTCAGAGGTCAATTTCAAACCCGCAGCTGAAGGGCTGAATTCATTGTCATAAAGAAACACTGAGAGTCGTAATTCAAAGGGGTTTAGTGAACTTCTGTTATCTCTGCATTGTGTCTTTCCGAATACGGTTTTCTTGTAGCAAGGTTTAATTTGACAAACATGTACTGCTGATCAGTGCTGCCCTCTGGTTTATGGGGAAAGAAAATAAGGATAGTATTTTATACAAGCACTGGCATGGAGAACATATTTATATATCAGCTATAAAATCAAAGTAAGTCCAGCTGAGCCCTTCTTACCATTTTATGGCTGTAGACTGTCAGAGCACCAGAATAGAAGAGAATAGAATAGAATAGAATAGAATAGAAGAGCAGTTGCTTCAAATGTAGAATTTAAAAATTCATGAATATACTGAATACAAAAGCACAAGCCACAATGGTATGCAAATGACATAACTGCTTCTGTCTTAAAATGGATAAAAACACAGCATCAAGTGATTGCTTATGCATAACAAGGCTAGACGGGAGAATCACAAACAAATTTATGGTATTTTTGCATTTAAATGACAAGGGTTTGACTGAGAACACAAACCATGACAGGCGGAGAAAAAGACTGACATGTTGGTATATCAGGGCAAAGATTACATTAAAATTCAGCCTGCAGTTCAATGTGTCACCTGACAAAAGGGTTTGATAGACAGTTTGGACTAGGGGGGCATTCTGGGAGTTTAAAAGGGATGCATTGTTGCTCTCCAATAAGCTGCCGACCAATCAGCATCCTGTAAACAAAGTATGATACACTCACAAGCAAATTCTCAAGGCAAGCATAAAACTGCTTTATCATTTAATGTTTTAAGCGTATATGAAATCTGGTGCATCAACCCTCGACACTTCTATTTGCAAAAAAAACATTCCCAAAATATGAAGACGTTCCCAAAATTCCCAATACTCTAGCACTTCAAGCCATTGCAGTCTTTCCTATTGTTCAGCGAGATTCACTCTAGAAACTTTTCATCTGGAACACCATCACTGACTAAGCACACTATTAGAAGAAGGTGGTAGAAGGTAATTCATTGACTTATCATTATGTTTACAAATGAGACTGTCAGTCTGTACAGAACAAATTAGCTGAAGAGAAATTAAATCAATTAGTAAACAGTGCGAGAGTCCTGCAGCATATTTGATGAATTGCCTTAATTACTATATATGTACACATCTCAACATTTAATGAGACAAGCTTTCTGGTTAATATTACTAAAAAATGAGTCAATATTCTTACATTGCAAATCCATACAATAATAATAATTGGGAAAGATATGACCATCAGGCTTTATCTGTTAAACTTAAAGGCTTTTAAACTTTAGAGGCTTTATCTGTATGACTATTAAGGTTTAAAATGTAATGTAGCCATAAAGCTCAGATTTATTTAATTATATGAGGAATATTCCACTAAAACACACTATTAATGACCAGGTGACCTTTATTATTTCTGCCTTTCTGCTTTTATCCTCCATTTTAATATCGGAAAAGGTATGAAGGTGAAACAGGAGGAATTTTATGTTTAAGTGCTACCAGCACAATCTATTCACTTTTCCAATAATATTCATCTATACTGATGCCCAATTATCTGATTCTCCCAACAGCCTGACCTTTACTAATAGACAGTGACACAAGATCAATACTGCTACTCTCACATAGATAACATGTTCTGTGAAGTTACACCACAACCGTGTCAATCTCACAAGAAAGACTTAATGCGCATCTGAGATGAAGGCAGTTGTCTAATGAGGTGTCCCCTATTTTAAGATTTCAGTTGTTAGAATGCGACTGCAGATTGCAGATTTGATGTGAATTCAAAGAAATGATGTGTTCGTGCTTTGGGAAAAGAAAGCCTGTCAAAAACAGATATGAGTTCAGTATCGACATGTGCGCCGCAATTTATCATATCAGCCACAAGAGGGAGAACTTGCACTGTTTTTGCTTGCATGATCCATGAAACTGTCAAACGAAAACGGCATGCCCACTCAATACTCCTGCATGGCAGAATTGTTTAATATTGTGCTTTGGTTACTGATATTTCATTTTTGTGTGACAGTTGCTGAGAAGTAGAAAAATATTATTTTATTTTAAATTTAAATGGATTGGTAGACAATGAAGATGGAGAGAACAGTATCAGTATACAATCATTAAAAAGTGTCAAACAGCGCCAGTTAGTTGATTTGATTAATGGCAAACAACTAAAATAATTTTTGATTTGTACTACATTTTACATTTCTACAGATTCTTAAGATTCATTTATAATTGCTTACTTGCGCTATAGCCAATTACAGCTAAACTTAAGGTCTCAATTGTTTTGTTTATGAACACTTCGAAAGAAAATGCAACATTTTTAGAATTTTTTCGCTTTTAGTCGTGCTTGAAAGCATAAACTGTAGCAAACCGAGATTAAGGAAATGGTTCATAAACATAAAAAAGTATGCGCTTTCCCATCTGCCCACAAACAT
Organism: Ambastaia sidthimunki; assembly: GCA_036877625.1. NCBI lineage: Eukaryota > Metazoa > Chordata > Actinopteri > Cypriniformes > Botiidae > Ambastaia > Ambastaia sidthimunki. The sequence goes on from JAZGTK010000153.1 coordinate 13,145, forward strand.
AAGTGTGTCTCAGTGGCCTTATGATGGAGGACTATTCCCACACTCCAGCTCACTGAATGGGCCTTCTGGGAAATTTGTGAAAAGGGTTGTTTAGAAGTCAATGATGTGTGGACCATCCTCCAGACAGCGTCTTGCATTTTGTTTATAAAAGATTTTGCATTCATAGGACCGTGGCTGACCAGCAAATCTACTAAAATCTAAGCTACTGACATTTTTGAGAAACAAAGTTTGATGAGCTTGTACAAAATTCACTGTTGTTAATAAAATATAATAATTATTGCTGTTGGGCAGGTTACTGCCTTCAACACTGCAGTTACAGAACTGAAGTTCATTTGACAATAAAAACGGTTTATAAGAGAACAAACAAACAAACAAATAAGCTACATGTTTGGTATTGCTTAATTAATTATGTTAATTTCATTAAAGATGCTCCCCCTGCTGTTAGGTGTGAACCTAGATGTAGACTTGAACAAAACGAAGGGAAGGCGACTGTGCATATTGCCAAATATTACATTTACTGCATTGTTAGTATTTAGAATATAATTTTCATAAAACATTATTGACTACGCATTCTCCAAGGTCCTCAATTCAATACATTTGACGTTTGAACAATGAGCAACAATGGTGTGCATCCTTTTCGTCCGCTAGATGTCGCTAAATGCACTCTTGTCATTTACATTAGGCTGCATTAGGCTACATCATCTGAACCAACTAGCAGGTTTGAAATAAAAAAACGCTGCATCAACCATTCCATTTTTGTTAATAATAAATCAAGAGTTAAAAGAATATTTCCCCCTTCTGAATAAAGTTTGTTTGGCGCAGTATATTGCACAACTGTGGTCTTGTGGCACAGTGTTTTATTTATTTTTAAAACTCTGGACAGTTAATCATTAAAACAGGATAAACTTCTTTTTTTTTGCAAACGTAATGGATCATATAAACTAAGGATGAGGAAACAGGAAGAAAATTGTGCAACTGTGTAATGTATAAAGTTTTTTTTATGGAAATGCATGCAAATTCTGTGGACAGCTCTTGAAAAGAAAAAAGGTGTTCGCATTAACAAACAAGGCTTTGTTTATTATTTCCGAAATAATACACACACGCCATGTATGTATATGTTTGTATGTAGGTATATGTAGGCCTACTGTAGCGTATACAGTATATGTATATAAACATAGTTATATGGGGCTGGAGTCATTAAAAATTATACAAATGTTAGCAAATGTGGGTCTATTGCAGCTCTGCTTAGTGCAACTCGTAACACAGAAATTGCACCTTTCAGCTTTATATCTGCCTATTTCATGTTAAATATTTTTACAACATTTTAATTTGTTGGGCAACTGCTAACTCTAAACCTGATAAAACGTGGTGTGCAGAAAAAATTCCCTTTCCCTGCTTAAAGCATTTTATAATCATTCCAGTTACGCTCTGTGTTTTCCATTTCCACCTTCACTGGCAAGAGATACTCTGTTCCCAGCAGTCATGGAGCGAAGGAAAACACAGAGTTTTGTTCCAGTCTATCTTTCCCAGCTCCATTTTCACACCACATGCTGTGGTCTAATGTCATAAACACAGACAAGCAAAGGAAAACAAACAGTCAAACATTCCGATGCTGCTATACTAAATATCTGAATGTGACTTGGCAAATCACAAGGAGTGGAGACCAAGGCCTGTGGTCTGGGGCAGTTGTGGTCTACTGGTTAAGGAGTCGGGCTTGTAATCAGTAGGTTGCTGGTTCGATTCCAGTGCCGGCAGATAGCAACTGAAGTGCCCTTGAGCAAGGCACCTAACCCCTGATAGCTACCCGGGCGCTGCAGGGATAGCTGCTCGCTGCTCTGGGTGTGTGTGTTCATGACTTGCAGTGTGTGTTCACTCCTCACATTGGTTAAATGCAGAGGTCACATTTTGGTTATGGGTAACCATAACTGACAAAAACATATCACTTCACTTTCACTTTTTATTTCTGGCATCTTATAAAAAGACATGAAAATCTGAGATTTAGCATACTGAAGTTTGTAAAAGATTTTGACAGTTTAAAATTAGGTTTTGACATATTTGATATTCTGCTACATTCTAGGTCAACAATCAGATAATCCTTATAATATTGACCATTTTAACCCAGTACAAAATATCACATTTTCTTACTTTGAAGCATGTATGATGCTCGTTGGAATATTGTCAAATTATGTCGACGTTCCAGCTTGAGTGTATGCTGTCATTACAAAAAATATAATGCATAAAATTTCTATTTAAACTTTCATTGTATGCTGTTGTGTAAATCGAAATAACAGAAGAATTATTCAGCTGCCCCAGTAGCCAGTGTAAATGTGACAGCACATATCAAACAGAATGGCAAAATTGGCTAAAATAACATTTCATAGCTCAAACGAGCACTTAAAAGTACATATTTCATCCCCATCTCTCAGTTTCAGAGTTGCATTTTGTTACGCGGTGGCAGTAAAGAGTTAATGGCCATCAGATTCCTCCTCCTACGTAACTGTGTTTTGCCTACATAAACAAACCTGAAATATTTCTTTGCGCTCATCTTCAGTCCAGCGTTTGCGGCGGAGGTTTCGCGTAGCTCTGCAGAGATGGACACGAGTCACGGATCCTTGGACAGATTCGCCGAAATAATTGAGCTCAATGTCGGAGGGCAAGTTTACGTTACGCGGCATTCAACTTTACTTTCCGTGCCCAACTCTTTACTTTGGACCATGTTCGGTCAGAAAAAGCCCACGGAACTTACGACCGACAGCAAAGGGCGCTTCTTTTTGGACAGGGACGGTTTTTTGTTCCGATATATTTTGGATTACTTGCGGGACCAGACTCTGGTGTTGCCCGATTACTTCAAAGAGAAGGCGAGCCTTCTTAAAGAGGCAGAGTACTTCCAACTTCAAGAGCTGGTGAAACGCCTAAGACCGGCGGTCAGTAAGGAGAACTCCATCAGCGAGGAGGTGTGCCAGAGCGACCCGGAGGAGACTGCGCTCTCCAGCGCGCTCGCCGGTACCAGTATCAGCAGCACCGGCCCTCGCTCGCCGTCTTTGGAAGCGAAGAAAATCGGCTACATAACTATCGGGTACAGGGGGTCCTACACCATAGGACGAGACATCCAACAGGATGCCAAATTCCGACGGGTGGCGAGGATCACCGTGTGCGGCAAAACGTCTCTTGCCAAAGAAGTTTTTGGGGATACTCTGAACGAGAGCAGAGACCCCGACAGACCCCCGGAGAGATACACGTCTCGGTATTACCTGAAGTATAATTTCCTGGAGCAAGCTTTTGACAGGTTGGCGGAGATGGGCTTCCACATGGTTGCGTGTAGCTCCACGGGCACCTGCGCATACGCGAGTAACGACCCCAGCGAGGACAAAATCTGGACGAGTTACACCGAGTACGTGTTTTGCAGGGAGTGAAGCGGACTATCATTGAGTTTTTGTAACTGTCATTTCGGACCATTTTGGACACATCTTTCATCCGTTCGTTACGCACCACTAATGTGTGATTTTGTGCAACAATGCCAACAAGAAAATTATAGATCCTCTTATCTTTTTTGTGTATATTTTGTAAGTAACGATTTAACAACAAGCTGATCTATGACAAGCTCGTCTTTAGTCTGTTTTCTAGAATGCAAACGTGTTACCGGCCACCGATGGCAATGATTAGTGTACAGCTATAGACTGGGAAGAAGCACAACCCGTACCCTCAGTGATATGACCTTTGGAACATATTAAAAATGAATCAACCTTTTCACCCCTGAAATTCGTAATACTTCGTGATATTAAAACTACCTTGATACTCCTAAATTTAATAGTTTTACCCAGATTATATAGGATTACTAACACTTACTAACAGTTACAAACTAAGGTTTTCTTTATTGAGAGCATATACTAACATTTAACAGACACAACCATAAAGATAAACAATGTTAGATTCAGTAATTCTTATAGCAATATTTTCAAGACAGCAACGTGTTCTATAACAAATATATGCTACCTATCCCCTGCTTTCACCGAACCTTCATACTCTCCCATTTCTACAGTATGCTGATTTGTTTTATTTGTGTTTGCACTCTTATGTATCATATCTTTTAATCTTAGCCAGGATATCTGTCGGCTTCACACAGAATAAAGTAATTTTGAAAGACACGTTTGGTTGGAGACCCTGAATGCAGAAGCTATATAACGTTATTTTGCTGCGAAACAAAGAATCTGAGTGACACGCTGTGCAATTAATTACGCGCATACCGCAGCGCACCATTGCATATTTACACGACAGTTCTCTGAGCGAATGTGTCACACATGAAATTTACAAAGACAAGAAATCTGCAGTGTGAAATTATATTCAGCTTGTGTTAGCGGTTAAGAGATGCTTTCTTCAGACAGTAGCTGATGTTTTTCCACAGAACATGTGAAATGATAGTGTAAAGATATAAAGCACAGGAAGTGCGATGTGCAGTTTTGGTGGTAATGCAAAACTTGAGTTACTGAGGCAAGAGATCTGAAAGTAGATGTGAATGTGATTGTAGAAGAAACATTATGTGGCCTGAGGAAACAGATGGAGTTCAGAAGAAAGAGAACAGGAACTAGGCCTGTCTCTGTAACAGTCCTGTGACTGTGTCTGCTATGCACACACACACACACACCACCCCACGCACGCACAAAGCCTTTTACTGTAAACGATGCTTTCACTTCTTATGTATCTTTAAATAGAAACCATGAAAAAATATGCAAATATCTGAGGTTTAAATAAATATTATACAAACCAGAAACATATGCCTACATTTAGGCATTTTGCATAGACTGAAAATGCTGGACCACCAGTGTCAATAAAACATAGACAGAAACAAATTCTCTCTCCAGAGGAAGTTGTATGAAGAGGAAGAGAGAAAGCAGATGACCAGCGAAAATGCTCACATCTATACAATAAACATAGTAGTGCTAATGTAGAGAGAAAGGGAAATATGCAGATAATATTAGTGCATTATATGTACTTACATATACTTATTATATTACACAACTGCATTTATATGCAGCTGGCATGTCAAAAATAGGTTTATATACAGTGTATATAATATATGTGTTTGGTTTTACGTTTGACAAATGCTTGAAAATGTCCTCAAAATATAGTGAAATAGTGAAATTGAATTGAAAATATTTTAGGTGCTTCTTACTAGTAAAATATGGTTCATAAATCAGTCAAATAATCTTTTGCTTTAATAATGTCAACAAATTGGGTAGAAATTAGGCTGGTATAAAAACAATAAAAGTCTATGAGATGTCTTCACTAATACAGTGCAAGAAATATGTGTGTGACTGTGAACCCCAAAATTTGAGTTTATACAGTACTACAAAGTTGCATCATTGTCTTTCAAAAATTTAACTGCCATTGCTGATGACACTGCAGATAATGTACTTCAGCAAATGGCTAAACAGTTCAGAGGTTACTGCATGTGCAAAGATTGTCTTCATACGATCAACTCTTGATGCATTCCACCTACACAAACGACACACCATCATAACACTTTATTTGTTCCTCAAAGCATAAGCCCTTCCCTCTATTGTAACAGATTTGAAAACTGATTTTTCCCATCTTCTAAACAAGGAAGTAAAAGCAGGTATGCAGAAGGTGCTAAACATATATTTAACAATAACATTATAACATATATTTAACATATATTTAACATAACATTATATGATGTATATAATTGCCTGTAAATAAAAGACTAATGATAGTCAAAGGAGGCTTCCAAGCTCATTTCCAGAGTTTTAAAATATCTCAGGGTTTCTCTTATGTCTTGTAATAATTCAAATGCTATGGAGGAGACAGCAGATGGCCCAGGTCAAGGCATTTGTCCTCTTCAGTTTGTTTAGACATATCAATTTATTCATATCCAACCAAAATAGGTTATGCAGTTACTTGGAAAAATCTACTCTGTTGTTTTGGACAGACAAAGAGACAAATAGTACACACTGCCTAATGATCTTGCACAGATTCTAAAAATCTGAAATCGCTATGGTTACTAAAGAGATAAGGATTTTAAATTAGGTTGTTTCTGTAACACAGCCCTTGTATCATAAATATCAAACCAAAACATGTATAAATACATTTCTGCGCATGAAATATTGGCACATACAGTTTATTCGGAGGGAGCCAAGTGGGAAGTTATGAACGGTCCAAAGAACTTTACCATCACTCAATGATGTCTCTTTGCGTGCCTCTGTCATAAACCGCAGGGAGTCTGTGCCTCTATGTAAACCAACTCCATAGCGACGGGCATTGATCAATATAATCGAATGTCCTGCTGAATGCTCAGGAGGTCTGTACCTTCATACTGTTTGTTTGCTAATCAACGCAGGCCAGTGGCTAAACCTGGCATGCCTGTGTTGTCAATTTGTAAGGCATTAGGTATCCTCAGAGGATCGCTGGATTTAATGAAAGTAATTTAAAGGTGAACTCCAGACTGACTCATAGAGAAGAAGGATGGCAAAGACCTCACATCATCACCAACAAACTTAATTGTAAGGTGTTTTCAAAGACAATTTATGGCCGCAGGAGCAGTAAACAATTGCACTTGCAAATGCCTGTGTTGTGGACATTGTTGTCATTATTCAAATGAAATTAGATTTTTATGTTAATGTATGTGCATGTGTGACAATGCTAACCACAACATTGGCTAATATCTTTTATTTTGTACCGTAAGAACAAACTTCATATCCTTTTAAGGTATTTGTGGTAGCTATGTATATCAATAAAGTATTTATCAATAAATATATCAATAAACCATTATTTTAATGCAATAGTCTGTGTATGTTAACAGCAGATCTTGAGTTTGTGAAAGAGGCTTTTCAGCATGAAAGACCCCTTGGACTATAGTGTACAGGCTAAAGGAACATTTGGTTGGCAGGCTGTCTATAGCACAGTGGTCACAAGGAGGCTTACAAAATGGATGTCTTGTGCTGGTCCCAGTGTGGGTCTTTACACAGCAGGAATTTCATTTAAGTGCTCTATGAATTGAAGTCCACCAAGTTCCTCAAACTGGGGGCGAAGATTTAAAAGCTCATTTTTCACCCCAACTGAAAAATTGTCTTTGTTTGTAACTGGTCAGTCTTTGTAGTAGAGTACGTTTGATGTGGAATGTCCATTTATGCTTTTTGAAGACAGCAAGACTAAAACTCAAAAAAGCAGGGTGAAAATGGGCAACATAGAGAGTCTACTTTTAAATCCACAGGTCAGAAATCATTTTTTTCTGTTTAGGTGAGATGGACTCCATGAATACAGCTCGCAGCCATCAGCTTGAGTAGTTCAATTTCACATTTTAATATAACATCACACTACATGAGCCTGAGCACATCAAAATCAGATATAGCTGTTGTTATCCTCCATAGCCCTGTGGGTTTAATAAAGAGCAGATTTGATCTATTCTATCGCATTTTCCCCTACGGTAAGAACAGAGGGTGGTCTTCTAAGCTGACATGAGACCAGGTTTTCTTTAGGATGTATGAGGTGCACATTATGATGGAAGAATCAGACCTGGGATCAGGGCAGAAAGCAACAATTTGCCCTTTTTCACACATCAGTGTAATAATTTTAGAAATTTTGAGCAGGGTTTAGATCCTTACCGAGTCCTAGGTGGGAATTTTTAGCTTGTGTGTGCTGGTGTCCTCTGTAAATGTCACCACTGATTTCCCTCTTACTGTGTCTTCTGCCAAGTCAGGCTTCCGCTCCGTGGAGGTCCGGTTAGACTCACGCTGCTCTTTCTGAGTGCGCTAAAGGCCGCCGGCATCAATCAGCGGCGGGGAACAAAAGCTGAATCTCAGGTGCAAACCTCCAGCATCCTGCACCCCCGCTGGTCCTGACACAGGGCTCTTTTTGAGAAAAAGAAACCCCTGTCGACTGCAAAAAAAAGCCTGGAAATCTACTGTACCAGCACTCAAGAGTGTTTATATGAAAAAATAGACTTACACACTGCACACACTTCCATGTGCACTTACCTCTTTTGTTAATGTCACAAAATTCTTTCATTCATAGATGGGAGGTGACAGGGAAATTTAGTTTGTAATGATTATTGATGTACCGATTTATGAGAGAGAGAAGAGTTCATATCTAACTGTTCATTTAAGGCAATATTTAAAATAATAATTATGAATTAAATAATAAATGGGGGTCAAGGACAGCTATTTGAAGACAAACAGAGGAATACTGCATATATTATTTTGAAAAGGAAGGCTAGTTACATAGCCTACCAAGGTATTACTATGATTTTGGGCTGGTTTGTACCATGGTAATTCCATAGGTTTCTTAGAAATGCACCATAATAATATATTTCATGTAACATGGTAATACTGTGGTATACTTTGAAGTATTTTAGGGTATGTATAAAACCATGGTAAATGAAAATGGTAATTATTCAGTAAACAGTTACCAGATAACAAGTAACGAAACAATTTTTGTGGAAGAAAGAAATTAAACTTCAAACAAGGTTAAATAATGGCAAATAAATGAACACAATACTGAGACCTCAGGCTAACGAATTAGGCTTAATTTTTGACTGAATACAGCTTCAACACAAGATACTTTCTTCTATAACTTCAGCCTAATGCAAAGTAGGTATTCATATCACCCCTGGTGGTACAACAGAGATGCTACACGGCACATGCAAAGTCAGTTAGCCATTACACGAAGCATGTCAAATGTGTCTGTGTCTGGATAGTGTTAGCTGGGGGGAATTACAGTACTACACAAGACATTCTACAGATGCGAACATGTGCTTCCAGCTGTAGCTTGCATCCGGCACTGATAAGGAGTGCACTTAATTCTCAGCTAGGGTTAGCTCAACAGTTCTGATGCAATGAGAGATTCTCACAGAGGCTGCGCAGACGGCAGTCTTTATGGCAGTTTGTGACGCACAGGATTTAGAATGAAATGATGGCTGTCCACATAATCACATGAACTATTCATAACAACGCTAATTAGCGTGCGGTGCTGCTTATATTAGTTCTGCTCATGCTAGCGCTTATCTGCCAGAAAGCCTGTTTGCTTGTGTCAAATCGTGTTTTGCGGCAGATGATCAGAGACAACACGCTATATGATATGATCACTGTTTGCTAACAAACACTACTATTAGATACTAGATAATAGTATCTAATACACTACTATTAGATACTATTAGATCTGGTTTGTCCTTAAATATGGCGGCACAAAAAGGATTAATGAGCAAAAGACAACATTTATAATCTAGAGCCGAACTTGTTTTAATGTAATTTTAGCATTGGTCTAAATTAAACAAATTGTTTTCTTTAAAAAGACCATTTGTTTTAAAAAATGAATGTTTTCTATATCAGAGCTGTTCAGCTGTGATAAAACAGGATTATCTAAATAAGCATAGAGTTATGAGATCTGACATGTTTGCGTCTGAGATGGAAGATTCCTGATTCAACCCTCTGGCCTTTATGAATAACAGCTGTGTCTTCCCATCTGTCAGTGGCTTCACATGTGGCTGTATATTTGTACTATGGGGACTATTCAGTGGTAACTGTTCAGTGACCGACATCTAACATCTGACATGTCATGGATATGCTGGCATGGGCACCACAAGATACTTTGAGAGTTTAAAAGGTATAAAATTAATCATCACTAACATTATTTAGTTAGTCATAAAATATATATATTATCTCTCACAGACACAGACACACACACACACACACAAAGCAAGGAGAGGGAAAGCAACATAACAATATACTGAGACAAAGAAAAAAAATCTGGCCTCATTTTTTTGGAAAAAAAACAAGCACAAACAAGAGCCAGCCATCCTGTTTTAGTATGAACCGAAAACATACAGACTTTCTATATGAATGAATTTCCTGTAAGCATTTTCCCTGGTACTAAATTCAGCTGGTAAGTTCCCATAAATAGCAAAATCTGACAGAAAATAAGTCAAATAAGAAAATATATCATGCTATTTATATATATATATATATATATATATATATATGTATGTATATATGTATATATGTATGTATGATATATTGATATATTCTTATTCGACTTATATATTTATATACATATATATACTGAAAGAGGGCAGCATGTGTCAAAAGGGGACAAGCTGAGTCAAACAATAACAATAGTCAGTTTAGATGACCATCATAAGGCCCCTCTCTTTCCTAGAGATACCAGGCACAAACATTACTGTGCAATAGCCAGACACAAGAGAGAATTAAATTAGATTTTATCGGTATTGACACGCTAATGAAATAGAGTCTGGATATTTTCTTCTGCACATTTATTGATATTCACTGACCTAAGCAAATATTTATATCCGTTTATCGACAGAAGTGCTTATTATACCTTTGGTTTACCTCATGTGAACTATCATGTGACATTAAAGGATAATTAAAGCTACATGTAAATCTAATTCCCGAGTATTTGATACTAACTACATTGTCTTGTACTGTTATATCTGATGCTCTCCAGGCTTGAACAAAGACACTTTTTTGACCAAACACAGGAAAAGTTGGCTGAATATTCAATAGAAGTCAATAAAAAAATCTCAGAAGAATACTCCCACACAAACAGAGAGGTGAGTCATCTACATACCTTTCCAGACTCCCCTCAGCTGTCTGCCTCCTTGTGCTGGGGTTTCTATGACAACCGCCCAAGATTGTGCTTGGCTGGTCATTGACCCCAAGTCAACAAAGTCCAGTAGACCACACACTAAACCACTGAAATGTTATACTGAGATCAGGACATATGCTGGAACTACATCCTCAGCACTGTTCTGCTCTCCTCCCTCACATTGTTATAGAAACTCCTTTCCCAAAGCTCAGTCTGTGGTTTTCATCTCAAAATCAAAAATGACAGTAAACAGAACATGCAATTCTGATAAATGCTTCTTATTTTGGAATTAAAACAACTAAGACAACGCAGGACCCACTACTACAGGAAAATAAACGTTATTGTTTTGCTTAACTGTCTGAAATAGAAGTTTAAGCAAACTGAATTCAAACTATAACCATAATATATTTCTGAGTCAAATATACTAAGAGCTGGAAAAAAGCAAGAGTTTCCCCACAATAAACATTCTGTCATCACACTTGCTTTAAACCTGTATGACTTTCCACAAAAAAAAAGATAATTTAAAGAGATTATTTAATCTGAGTAATTGCATTCAATATAACTGCATTTATGGCTCACTAATTCACTGATCATGTTTCAAGTACTACGATCAGTTTGGATGAAAAAACACCCAGTGTTTATACAATATTACAATAAAATAATATTAAATTATATTAAAAAGTACATTCAAATTGTTGTTGCCTCTAGCCAAACTGCACAGAACCCTGTTGTGAGTGGGTATTACTTTGTTATTACATTATAAAAGTAAAAAAACACCATAATGTAATTCGCTGTTCATACACCATGATCACACTATCTCCATACTACTTAGTCTGAAAGGAAACCCCCAAACAAGTCTTTGGTGGCTTCATAAAGTGGTTAAATAGTGAGCCAGTTTTTCATAAAAATACCTACAGGAGTTCGAGATAGAGGTGAATTAGATTTGGAACTGGGAACCTGGGAAATATTCACAAGCACTAGCATTTTGTGTTGGATGTGATTTACCTGCAATGTATTATAGTGCACTGACTGTACAACATAGACTGTACAATATATACACATACGCTATTATACATAAACACACACACACAGACATATATATATATATATATATATATATATATATACATATATATATACACACATATAATTTATACAGAAAGCAATATAAATCCATTTGGAAACAGGTGTCAGCTGCACATGCAATAGGTAGAAGCACAAGTCACACAATAAGTGCATACCTTAACACTGCATCACCTCTAATGTGATATTATTGTTTTAAGCCTCTAAGCTGCATCCTCATTTTGTTTTAATGTCAATAAAAGACCTATCCAAGCTGTTGCAATATCTTGACTTGAGCCAAAGCAATTATGCTTCTAATTGAGCCCACTGAACAAGTGTTATCTCCTTTCCCAGCCCTTGGCATTCTCGTATTTTCTTGCTGTAAATGGATAAGCAGAGAACACAGTGTATTAATGGAATTCTCAATACAGCTCTATTAAAAGTAACCTTTACAATCAAGAGATAGTGCAGACATCTTTAGAGCAACGAGAAAAAATAAATTAGCAATTAAAGATACCAGAGAGGGGGCTTGAATTTCTAACTGCGACACAAGGCACCTCACTGCACTGCAGACCACAGAAGAGCTCTGTGTGCGCTGATGCATTCCAATCAGCTACATAGATTGTTTTGTAAATGGGAAAACCAGATGTGGCTGAAAGTAGTTGCCCTCTAATTCTAAACACCAGTGACCCAGAATGGAAAATATTCTCAGGTCAACAGTATACACTGAACTGTAATGCTGACTTGTGACATTTATAAAATGGTAGCACACCTGACCAGCTTAACCACAGCCGTTTTTATGCACACATACACATTTATGTTCCTGTGTTTGTACACACATACCTTATTGCAATTGATTCTGTAATGCTGTGAAAGTAGCTCATGTTGCATTTTCCTAAAATTGGAATGTTACACAACAATAGAATTAATAATAGCCTGCCAACCGCAAACAACCCACTAACAAAAATACCTGAGGCTTCCCATTCTTTTAATACACTTCTGTCAGATCTGTCACATTACATATGACAAAGCTTTATATTTAATCTTTATATTTATAAAATTTTTTAGATAATTCGTGGTGTACATTGTGTGTGTCGTTGTATTCCTGTAGCTCATATGGCAGAGCATTACATTAGCAGTGCAAAGGTTGTGGGTTCGATCCCAGGGAATACAAGTACTAATAAAAATGTAAACCTTGAATTCACTGTAAGTCGCTTTGGATAACAGTGTCTGCCAAATGAATAAATGTAGATATTTTACCCTAATAATAGCATCCACAGAAGTCAAATATTGAATCCTTAAATGCTTTTCACCCATCAAGGTAAAGAAATGACAGCTGGACCACTTTATATTCTCATGCTGTCGTATTATAATGAAGCATCTATTGAGTTAGAATGGCACTTACTCAGAAATGGCCCAAACTTACTTTTATACTGTACAGAGCAGGTATCTCAGAGTTATGTGCTGGGTTTGCTATGTTTCGCACCCTCATAATTTAGTCATGAAGAATCCACAGAGCTTGAACCTTGAGCCTTTCAGGCTTTTGGTAACAACATAGGACAATAACGAAGCAATTAGTCTCTGCTCTAAATTACATTTTAATACAAGTTCTCCTTAATTGAAGAGCACACTCAGGAAAAAAAATTTGATTCAAAGACTTCAAATAGCAAAATAATACAAGCCCATGGGAACAGCAAAAAGATGAGACAAAATAAAAGGTTACTAGATGCAAATGGGAATGAAATGGCAAGTTCAAAACACAAACAAGCTAGAAAACTCTTTCTGAAATTTCCCTATAGGTCAATTCAGTCTTTCTTTGCACCTCAATCAGATCGCGCACTTTCTTTTTTCATCAATCCATCGTTGTCCTAGATTTCATGTTCTTCTTTCTCTCTAACATCTTCATTTTCTTATTTTCTTCCTGTGCACTAGAGATTTAACTTTAAAACGAGAGCTTGTCCCAAAAGCGCCCTTCAACTGATGAACCGACTCAATTTAGAATTTAGCAGGGCATTGCTATCTGCTCTCACCATTTATAGCACAACTCAATTGAAAAATGCAACAAATGTTACAATTAATTTAAAGTTTTAAAATAGATCTTCCACACATGAGAATATGGTTATGCAATAGTTCTTGAACTCGATCTGAGAGGTGAAAGAGTCACTTCAATACATGCATACACAAAGACCTTCACATATATTAAACTAAGTATACAGATTAAAGGTATCATTTATTCAAACGCATGTCTTTCTGTACCCATATGACTTTCTTCTATTTTCTTCTTTACTTTTTTTTAAAGAATATCAACCTGTTTAATTAAAGTGAATGAGAACTCACATCTTTAAAAGCTAACAACAGAAAAAAGATGAAACTAAAGTTCCTTGCATTAATGAGAAAAGCTGCATTATCTGATTTAGAAAAGTCATACATCTGGAACAACGTTAGGGTCATTAAATGAAATTAAATGAAGAATTTCTTGTAGATGTAAAAGCATGTGTTCAGCTTAATTCACAGAATCTCAACTGCTAACAGCTAATAAGACTTGCAATAAGAATGCAATAAGACTTGAACAGAAGACACTGAAGTTTCTGTAATTTGTTTTCTAGGCATGTAATAAACTACCTGCCAGGTGTGTGAACACAATCCTGTTAAAAACTCAGATCAAACTCCAATATGCAAATATGTACAGTAAGCACACACCAGGAAACATACAGATTGCAAAATCAACCTTTTGTTTTGTAAAGTGTATAAATAGTGACCCAAAATAAAATTATGATAATAGGAGTGATATATGATTAAAATTATAAATAATAATTTGTCTTGAGGTTGTGGTCAGTTCAAAAGCCAGGAAAAATTTTAATGTTTGAAGATAGTTCAGATGTTGAATGTTTCGCTTACCACATGCCAATTTCTCAGACATGACAGCCGGTAATTCTTGCCATAAATTCTAGCAATGTAAGAACATCCAAACATGATTATTACCCAGTGTAACATCTTGTTTAGTTTCAGCCAAAATTGGTCTCTATTTATTTCCCATGGGAATTTCCTTTTTTGTATATTTATAGTTAATTGATTTTTTTTCAAAGTTTTCATAGGCAATGCAGCTCACTTGATGTTTACATGGATTTCCAGAAATACTCCAGAAAAAGGCACATGAACAGTAACAGGAAGTGTGATTCCCAAGACCAATGAGGTTTAGCTTTTTATTCACTCACCAATGCAACCGTTTCCACTGCTCTGTGACACAGTAATCTACAATTAAATGTGGATTCAGACCTTCCTGTAATAGATAGTTTGAGATGTTATCTATAGGACATGCAGAAAGACCACAACATGATCCAACCCAAGGGCTGGCAGTACGTCCCAAACCAGCCTGCATTTTCCTCAAAATCCATTCCCAAGCTAACCCAAGCTACGTGTTGTTTGTAGACATGCTTTGGAAGGGAAAACATCCCACATTGGATGGGAACAGTTATGCTCCTTTAGGAGGTTTAGAGGAATAGCTCTCGTGCTACCATGATGATAAAGAATAAGTTAAATACATGAAAATGGCATCCTTAACTCATTACACTGCCATAGAGAGAAACACGTCTGTGCCCTTAAAATGGGACATGTGCCATGCGCTAGCTGAGGGGAAAAGTAAAAATAAGAACACAGGTCTTAAATCACCACACAGAGATTAAATGTCAACATCCATAAAATAAGGGAGAACTAAAAATAGGTTGCATTTGACTTAGATGGAAATAAATAAGGAATTGTAGTGGACAAAAGACAAATAAAAACAAACCGTGTGGGCACCCACTTTATTCTTATTTAATTTCAGTGGCTTATTCTGGACTTATTTAATTTCAGTTGTGTTTAGTATCACGTTTTAAATGCCCATATACAAAATTTAATTGCAGAGTTATTTGGGTCTATTAAAATTACTTGAGACTAATTAGCCATTGGTTTCTCAGCGGGCTTCTGATGACCTCAGTCAGCAGATACGGATCTCAAATTGAGCTTCACCACCAAACTATGCATCAACGGAATGCTGTGCTTTATGGGTGATGTGAGCCCTCGCGGCTAGCGCACTGAGGTCACGACTTCCATAACAATTCTGGGAAGAACACGCTGCTGAGGGAGAAGTTTTCTGCATGGACTGAGATGGCCGGAAGAGCAGTGTGCAAATACAAATTCAGTAAACCACTTCCTGGGTACATGCGAGTTGTTTGGTCACTTGGTTATGAAAATGTAGCAGGAAGTGGAGAATAAAAGGGAAGCGGGTGGCTATTATTATGCCAACACTCATACGCATGGAGAACTCTGACAAGTCAGCCTCTGCCATTGAAAATGAGGCTGCAGTGGTACAAATGAGGATCAGGCTTTTCAGACTGGGGACCAAGTTAATGACAGGAAGGAGAAAAGGCTGGTGATGCTATATAGACACTCTTACATTACCCCAATTAGGACTGAAGTAGGTATCCGTTTCAGAGTATGAAGAGATAATGATGTAAAGATAAAGAAAAGGTTTCAAGAAAGATGAAAGGTTTTAGCGCTTTAGCAAAAGTTCAGGCCTTTTTCCATTCCATAAAATCCAATTTACTTTCATGCATTGTGCTTATTTTGAGAAGGTGGCAACTGTTTTTTTTTTTTTGTGATGACATGCAAGTGGACAATACTAAGATTTCACAACAAAGTTCGAACCTCTAAACGAAAAAAACTGGCTGCCACCTGTGTTGCTTTCTTAATGTGTAACTCATTTAATTGGCAGCAGCCATTGTGTGCGAAACGTAGTTTATATCCACAGCGACACCTACTGGACAGCATCTTAACATCCTAATAAGCTTTTTTCAGTTAGTACTTTGTTAGAAATTGTAGTATAAGACTTCCTCCGCAATTTACAAATGCATAACAATGACTCACATCACCATCACCAGTATGTTCTTCAAACCAATAAGGATTCAAGCGAAGAAAGTGATTAATCACCAAATAAATTGTGACAGAATATGTATTAAATATGATTAATTTTTCAATCATAAAACATTTATTAAATATGATTAATCGAAAAGAGGAAAGCGTATAAAGACGAGAGAATATACTTTATGCTAAACTTAAATTAATTCTTAGCAAAGAATTGCATCAAAAAGATCATATAAAGTGTTTTTAGATGCATAAGACATGTAATTACTTGTAATTACTAATGCCACATGGAATGCACAGCTTCTCTGTATTACCTATTACATCTAAACTTGGATATTAGCCAGTACAGAAACAACCTCAGGGGTTGCAGCAATGTTGTGATGTCCAAAACATTCTAACTTGTTCTAACGTTTCATTATTGAGTAGTCACACTAGGAGAAGAATGACATAAATATGAGCCGCAAAATGTATTGACTGTCAGAGTCTAGCTGAAGGTTAAGCAGTGGATGAAGCCTGTTGCTAGGTTGTGCTAATAGCTGTGATTCCTGAGCCAGTTTCTGTGGTACATTCCTCTTCAATCTGTTGCAATGCATTCTGGTCACTTGGAGATGGTGAGATGGACTGTATAAAGACATAAAATGCATTTTAGTAAAAACATTATGAAAAAATTATTTCAAATTATGAAAACAAACAAACAAACACAAAAACAAATATTTTTTTAAACAAAAAACTTAAATATTGAGTAGGAGCATCATGGACCTATTACTTTTTGTTAGAGGGGCACCAGAGTCTATGTCACTTTATGCCCTAGTTGAAAACAAACACCTAAACTTAGTGTTTGCATAATTATGTGTGAGTCTAGTGGTGAAATTTTGTTTAGATTGCGTTAGATCCCGGGTTTAAATCCCAACCTAAAATATTTTGTTTTTAATGAACTTGATAGCCAATGATTGACATTTTTGTGGTATGGAAAAGAGCTGCTTTTACACTTTCCATGCTGTTTCACTGAAGAATAATATTACACAAGTCTGTATAAATGACATAAGGGCGAGATGATGATGAAAAATTCTTCTTAGTTGAAAGAAAATAATCTGTGGAAGAAGCAATTCAATTGGACTACTGAAATTAAGACGTAAATGGGTAGTTTCTATCACATTTTAGATAAAAACGTAAGCATTTAGCAGACACTTTTATCTAAAATGACATACAAAGTGAGGACACCTGTTTTACCCATGCAGCATAATAACAAAATACACCAGTTTAAATGGACATGATGCTTCAAATAGTTTGGAGTAAAACAGCGCACCATTTGGGTTCCAGATCCTAATTTGTTTATCTCATAAAGACCTTTGATGATTTTTTTTTCAAAGCCCTATGGGAAAAATTAAAGCGTAAAAACCTCCAGAACAAAGAAGCCTAAAACATTGGGTGGCCACAGTTGCCCTCTATTGATGTGAGTAATAAAGCACCATTCTGTTACACTTTAAAACAAGGATTATACTCAACATTTCATGCTGGTGTAAAAGACCAAATCAGATCAAATCTTTCATTATGGGTTCTGCCTACCTTTAAGTCTGCTGTAGCAGCTGTTACAGAAAAGCTGTCCATGTCTGACTCTGACCTGAGCTCCGGACTCACCCCCTGTCCCAAGGTCAGTCCTGCAGCTGACACACTGCAAGACCAACCAGAAACCAAATTCAATCAACTGATCCAAGATCAGGTATGACGGTTCTCTATCCATGACACTTGCAGAGAAGCACTAAAAAGTTGCCACTCCCAGATAAAGACAAAATTATTTCATATCATTAGAAATGCAAACTGATTGAAGGTCAAGAGCAGATCCGTCACCATAGCTTATTTAAATTAAATCAAACTTGATTGGTTGGTAAAGGATGGTGAAACAGTGATGTTGGTATGCTGGGCCAAACAAGCAGCTATGGTTCACAAAACACAACCCTAAAAATTAAGCAGTCATCATTACAGGAATCTAAAAGGAACAAACATCATTAGAAGGAAAGGATGAGAGCAAAGATCAAAGCAAATGTGGGTGATTGGCAAAGCCTGTGTAAACAGTGACTGGCAGGGTTTCAGACAGGTCAGGTGAGACTTATAGGCTGTGCTGAGGTTAGCAGGAAAGTGTTTGCATTAGACAACAAGTATTGGCAACAAGTCGATCAGAAAACAGGCAGAAGTTGCATTGCATTACCATTTAATGCTCTAAACTTAGAACTAAGGGCAGTTGTGGTCTACTGGTTAAGGAGTTGGGCTTGTGATCAGTAGGTTGCTGGTTCGATTCCAGCACCGGCAGGTAGCAACTGAAGTGCCCTTAAGCAAGGCACCTAACCCCCGATTGCTCCCCGGGCGCTGCAGGGATAGCTGCCCACTGCTCCGGGTGTGTGTGTGTGTGTTCACGACTTGCAGTGTGTGTTCACTCCTCACTAAGGATGGGTTAAATGCAGAGGTCACATTTCGGTTATGGGTAACCGTAACTGACAAATACATGTCACTTTACTTTACTTTACTAATCAATTTCTAAATTGGAGTAAAAACTCTACTGCTTGGTGCCAAGAGGATATAGAGCAGGTCCCAGGAAGAACTTAGATTTTGAGTTTGCCTTTTATAAACTGTTTTACACAACCAAAATAAATTAAAGATAACCATATTGGGGCTGCCAAACAATATGTTTAAGTTGCTAGTTTATCTGGATGACAGTGACCTTTACACATCAAATGTTTTGACCATCAAAACCAACAAACTATTATAACTGCAGTTTGTCAAACTGCTTTAGTTTTATGGAAAGTGTTGGAAGATGATGGTGTTTTTCATGGCTGTGGGAAACCTAAAGTGGGAGTATACCAAAAAACCAAAACACTAAACTTCTGAAATGACTGGATGTTATATTTCTAGGTTTAGATTCGATGTGTTCAGTGCTGCAGCTTGAGGGCCACTGTCCTGCAGAGTTGAGCTTCAGCCCTAATTAAACACCTCTCTAATGTTCAAGTACTGTAGTACTGATGAAGACTCTGATTAGCTGGTTCAAACATGTGTGATTAGGATTGAAGCTAGAATGTAAACTCTGCACGATCCATCTCCCCCAGGTGCTGGTTAAGATTGATTTGAGAAAAAATGAGGCCAAAATCAAGAATAAAATCTAAATTATTATAATTTCTGCTTGTATTCTGATCGCCTACACAAATAGAAGGAACCCCTTGATATTTGGCGGTTAATGTTCTCCTGGTGTCCGAAATCATGGTAATTATAAACCCAAGCTAGGTGCAACAGATCCATGGAGGGCCGCCGGCTTTTATTTCAAGTGACCTCCCATCTCACCTTGAAGCAACCAATGTGAAAGCAAAGCTCCAGGGAGTCGATGACCATGGCAGCTCCCTTTCCCAACGGCTGCCCACACCTTGAGCACAGCCGCCTGCCACTGAAAAGCCTACAGGCACCACATGGCAGGTTCAAAAGTTCAAAGTCAGACAGATGTCAGCATTGCTCTGTCCCTTTCATGATTTACATGAGAGCACAGTTAGAGCCTGACTGCAGGCTGCGTTTAGGATAGGATACTAATATACTTTCAGCAAACTTGGAATGCATCTAAGTATTTTACGAAAATAGCACATTGTATGGGACCCTGTATCCCATAATGCAATTCACTTCTCTGGAGAATAGAATATAACAGTATTATTTTCAAAATAATAACTAGACTCAAATTACTGCATTAAATATGCAACACACTCAGTTTATGTGACAATGCAGCTCAATGCAGATTATAACTGAAACAATTATTGCATTCATATTTTAAAAAAAGTTTCAATTTCAAGAAAATATATAGAGTATGCAGTATACAGTTTATAGTATGCAGTAAGCAGTACTTTAGTGTTCCATTTTAAATGTAGTCAATGTTGTTTAAATACCTCCAGTTAAAGGTCTGATAGAGTGAGATTCCTCTTAAGAAAAGAGAGCAATATCCTTATACTGAGTTATTAGGCATATTATGCATTTACATTGCTTTGGTTTTACTTTTCTTCTCCCAAAAAGCACTGATTCATTACTATTGCACTTAAACCTAGGCCACGACAAGTCCATACCTGCCACATTGCTGGGAGTTTGGGTGGGGCGCAGCTACAGTTGTGATTGGTGGAGTGGGAGAACTGAAGGCAGACCAGGAGCTCTGTTTAAGACCAGTGTTAAAGATAGCTGAACCAGGACCCAGGCTGTTACGTTCAATCCTGTAAGTGCCAGTGCTGGCCAGTGCAGAGTGAGGTCTGCTCACAGTACTTGAATTGTAGGACTGCTTCGACAAGGAGCTGGCTGTGTAAAGATTTTCCAGAGACTCAAATCTGTAACAGCAGAGCAGAGATTCAGATAACAAAGGAATAGTTAAACCAAAATTGAAAATCATTATTTACTCACCCACGTCATTCCAATTTCATATCAACTTTTAATCTTTTGCGGAACACATAATAAGATATTATGAAGAAGTCTGAGCTACTCTGCCCATACAACAGAAGTCAAACAGTAACTTTAAATAGCACAGAGCCCAAACCAAATATGGTGATCGAGGAAGTTCACTTGCCCTCATCTCATGACATCTAAATACAAGACGCACAAGAGCTAATGAGTTTTGATGCTTTTTATGTATTTTTTTACAAGCCTAAAAAAACTTCCTCAAAACATCTGGTCAAAAAATGTTGTGTGTCAAAGAACAAGGAAGTAATTCAAGTCTGAAACAGCAGTTGAGTAAATGATGACACT
Organism: Ambastaia sidthimunki; assembly: GCA_036877625.1. Classification (NCBI taxonomy): domain Eukaryota; kingdom Metazoa; phylum Chordata; class Actinopteri; order Cypriniformes; family Botiidae; genus Ambastaia; species Ambastaia sidthimunki. Next base: position 34,481 of record JAZGTK010000153.1, read on the forward strand.
GACTCAACCCTATTTTGGAGAACTAATTCCTATTTTGGGTAATTCTTAAAGATTTTAAATAATGTGTCCTGATTCAATGCCATCCAACAGTGACAATGAAAATGCGATTAAACTAAACAATATAAAAGAACATGAAACAACATTGTAACGTTATGCATGAATTACAACAAGCAAATCTGATCTCCTATGAAATCCCACTTAAAAGAAATTTCATCAGAAGGACCTCCTGATTGATGTTCCCACGTTGATAGGCTCTTTGTTGATGTTGGTACTGCGCTGGCGTATCCAGCTGCTGTCTGTCAGAAGCTGTGTCCTCTTTCTCATCTCCTCCAAAATCTGTTGACGTTCCTGTTCCACCTGTGAAACCTGCCGTTTTTTCTTACTGCTCCCTGCAGCCAATGAGAGGTCAGGGCAGAAAAGATTACCAATCAGATCATCAAGTGGTGTCCATAATTAACCAAGAGGGAGTCACATAAGAATAACCAAAACAAAGAAGTAAATCAGACCTTTTGCATCTTGTTTGTGAAGGCGTTGAAGTGCAGGGGTTGATTTAGACTTTGTCCTATGAAAACATAATAAATATAAACAATAATAACAAACAGCTTTTTAAAAAACCAGTCTAAGGAAAAATTGAAATGTGAAGTGTATCATTTTTGTGTCACTATTAATTACCCAATGAATCAAAATGAGAGTTTTGTGGCTTTAAGTCAATGTGTTAGCTTTTGAAGTAAAATAAAACAACAACAAAATAAATAAATAAATCACAGCAGAAATGACCAAAAATATTGATGACTCATCCTGCACTACACAGATTTTTGTCCAATCACGTGGTCTCTTTGAATAAGGATGTCACTCCCCTTCCAACCAAATAGCAATTAGCAAACCTTGGTTTACAGCTGAAGAAAATGCAAAAATGCCTACTGGATATTTTTAAAGGGGTGAGCCCTTTAATAATGCTATAAAAGTCTGTACTCAGCAATCATTTCCATTATTTATCAGGGTCCATGAAGTTGTCTCCAAACATTAAATTGTGATAAGAGAAAATATTTAACCTTTGTAAAAAATACACACTTCGCCTTTCAAGACATGTAATGCCTTGAGCATGCACTGTCAACATCATCACATCAGCCCTCAGGCCACGAAAGTCATTAAAACAAAGCAACAAATAAACACGACCCCAAAGCAAACTAACCTGTCTGAAACTGTCAGTTTGGCAAACCAATAAGACTCTTCTGACCTGAAGCAGGACAGAAGCAGCACACAAAGACATACAAACAGTGACCAAAGCAATAGCAATATGTACACGCATATGCTTGGACCAAATAAAACCCTACACTGCAGTCAATTTAAGATTATTATATTATTATCTCAGGCTAGATTCTGGAATTGACATTACATATGCATGTAAAAAATGTAAAATCCTAATATTTTCTTGCTATTCACAGCACAAAATGGTTTATTATTCAATGAAAAATAATTCCAACTTGTAATGGCAAATTTCTTACCACTGACTCTTTGTGGTTGAATCACATTCTGTTCTTTGTGAGTGGTGGTGTTCTGCTGCTATTTGCACTGCGGCCTGTCTGTTTTGTGCTGCTTCCACCTTCTCTGCAATCTGATTGGGTGCCAATGCAGTGGGAGGAGTGGCTTGATTGAAGAAGGGAGGTGGAATGTAAGGCGTGGTGTTTCCATTGGACAGCACATTGAGGCTTTTCTGCTCCTAACAGCCACATAAGCCATAAAATAACTGTTATTATTCCATATAGAATTTACAACTGCTGGAGCAACAGAATCACTGCACAACTGTTCTGTCCTATATAGTAAATGTAATTTGAAAAATATTAGCAATATAACAATTAAATACAATAATATCAGGTCTCAGGGTTGGACAAGGGGAGATTTAAGTTGAAAATTCTGAAAATTTTTAAATGAAATTCCTCTAACCTCAGGAAATCTGATCTCCTCTCCGTAGACCTCCTGCTGAGCTCTCCTCCATTCCTCCTCTAATTTCTCCTGATCACGTTGGTACTTCTCCTGAAACATACAAATGCAATCATAAATACACTACATAAAAACAAACTTGTCCTGAATTATTATTGATGATCAATAACACATTTTAGCCAGTCAATAACATTTAGCTGATCAATAACATTTGGTTTTACAGACCTTGTTTTCATGCTATAAGTACCAGCACCTTTTCTGTCTAAATGTTTTGCTTAAATGCTTGATATTAGTTTTGAAGAAAAATAAACAGTGAGAAAGCGATGGTAAAAAAATCCATGCTTTCTGTGCACCTGCAGGAGGCGCTCTTGCTCCATCTGCCATTTCTCCTGCCGCCTCCTCTCCTCCTCATGGTCCCATGACCAACGAGAGGAGGAGGAACTAATGGAGGGAACCTGCAGCTAAGTTTGAAGATGAATAAATTAGAAAAATAAATTAATATTGAAGTGGTTATCACTGTAGATTGTAGCTAATGTTATTACATTTCTAATTCTGTTATTGTTTATTCACCCTTATGCAAGTCCAAAACACATTTTTTTTATTACTGACCCTCATGAAAAAATAAGATTTTGAAGTTGAAATTGAGAAGTTTTGTTGGAGATTGTTAATGCTACCCATTTCCATCTAATGAAAGTTGAAGGTTGAAAGTTGAACAGCCTGACAGTAATTCTCTCTGCCACAAGTTTCAAATTTCATTCCATATTTTATAATTACATGTGACAATGTTTGCAAAACATCATTGGTTTAGGCTACAGACTACTGTTATGGGACGTTTTTAATGGTACATTTTTGTTGTTTTTAGAGATTAAGAGGTCTTGTTCACCATTTACTTGGCTAAACATCTGAACATCTTGCCTAAATTATGTTTGATGGATGAATGAAAACCTTAAAGGTTTGGAAATGAAAGAGGGTGAGTAAATAATTATAGAACGTTATTATTTTTTACTCTCTCTCTAAAGCTGTATGTTTGACAGTGGTTACTCACATCAGAGATGTCAGACTCTGAGCCTCCTAGCAAAAACAAAGAGATAGACAATAGACACAAAGATTATGAACTAAAATAATGCCCACACAAACAAGTTTCCCCAAGCCTGCAACCTGTGGACTCATGCTGGACTGTGGATACTGACACACGCCCACCCTGCTCATATGACATGGAAGTGTAACCAAAGCCACCATGATCAAATGAGCACACAGCCAATTCACACTCAGGTGTTGGTATGCAGGCTTTAAACAGCACGCAAGACATGGACCCACGGGGAGCCCCAAAGGAGTAGTGCACCCTTTATATCTGTTTTTAATACAATGTATCAGAACTTCTGCTCCAAAACACTAATCTACATAAAACTGCAAATGACTAACTGCAGAGTCTCTTCATTAACTATGCTGGAAAAATATAAGACAAAAATCACACGAAGTACAAATATAGTATAAGAAACAAACATGAAATTTATCAGGCATCCATGCTGAAAAAAGCTAAAATCAGCTAGTTTTGTGGTTAACTGTCTTCTCAGTCTGCTCATACTACTAGGCTGATCTATTTTGATGTAGAATTTTGGTCTTTTTAGCAGGTTATCCTGAAAAGCCTGGGGGTCGACCAGCTAAACACCAGCTTGGATAGGGTGGAAGACAAATTACTGTACAATAGGCTGTTCTTTTTCTTCAGCATGGATATCTTAAAGGCATCATAGTGTATCACAGCACACAGACTACATTTACCACAGAGATAGACCCAGGAGCTAACGGTGCCACCTGAAGGACAAAGCATATAGCTGAAGCTATAGCTGTACAAAAGGCACAAATTGGAAAGCAACCAAAAACCCTAAAGCAATTTCAGACCACTTCACATTTGTCCTAAGAGCCAGTCTTACAAAAGCTTTTAGTACATAAATTGTAGAAGTAAGGAGTAGCATAATAAGAGCTAATCTCTGTATTATTTAAGTTCTAACAGTTGCATATACTTCAGTAAGTCAAGGCCCTTAGAATGACAACCCAGCCAACCTCTGCAGTTAAAACGGACACTGTCAATATAATTCATACTCAACATACTGTATGCCAGAACACACCTTATCATTACACTCAATTAAGAGTGTGTTTGATGCATTCAGTCACAGCATAATTAAAATAAAGCTGTAAGTGTATAATTAGCCATTTGCTATACAATTGATACAGCCCAAATTTATGAATGCATTACCTTTCTGCATGAAAAATTCTAACTTCCTTCTATGATTTTTCAAAACTATGTGTTCATAGTCTACACACAGGTGGGAGGAGAACAAAAAAATAAGAAACGTTTTTTATAATGTAGGTATTTTCTTTTGCATATAACCACAGATATCATAAAGATAATATAGTTGTGGGTCATACCCACAACTGTAAGTTGAAAAAAATAACAATTCTAGTCACAATACTTAATGTAAGTATAATAAAAGGTCTGAAGGTATCTTAAAGTGCTTACCTTTGTTTTTAATATCGTTAGATTTTTCCTGGAAACTCCCATTCACCACTTTGGATAGACCTTCCTAAACATAATAAGTAAATAGAACAATTTCAAACTAAAAAAAAAAACAAACCAAGTAAAAATTGTTTTAAAAAAATTACAAAACAAGCATGTGAATTACAAAGTAAAAAAACCTTTTCTTCATAATTTTACTATTTCTAAATAAAATTAATTGAATTTAAACTGAATTCAAATTAAATGGAAGTCATCAAATTCCTGTGCTGTCTTACATCAGGATTCATCAGGAAACTCACATTAGCAGGTAGTCCATTGACCTGTGTCTTCACCACAGACTCCACAGGTGAGTTTGAGCTTGTGCTGACAGACACAACGTGCTCAGGTCGCCCTACAAGTGTTGAATTGGAACTGGTCAAATTGATGATCTTATGGCTCTTGTACGGGAGGGAAGGGTGGTTACTGCCCCAGTCTGTCCAGCACCCAAAACATACATCAGCCATTCAGAGATGCCTGCTCATGTTTTATAAAGCTTGTTAGTGATCAAGCAAATTTAATTACAATTACATTCTTATTTGTGAAACCATTAGCAGGAAATTTTAAAAGTGGGACAAATTACACTGCACACTTTTGGACAGGTAAACATTATTAAAATTAAAGGTTAATCAAATATATTAATCATACTCTTAGATGTAAGTGAAGCAAAGATTATTGGTGCAGTAAACAGAACCAGTGATTGTATGGCCTTTCTCAGACTGTTCAGAACAGCCAGTGAGACTGAATCACAGACAGACAGAGAGACAGACCACCTTCCCACAGTGACAGAAAAGCAACAAAGCATACAATTTGAGGTCAGCTCATATCTTAAGTTTGACATTGATCTAATCTAGAAGTCAAACACAGGCTGAAGGCATCATGCCAGAAAATATGACGTTATAAGGACCAACACCAAACTGCAAAGAGTTTTGTTTCTAAAGAATTTTGATGTTTGATTGCGTTACATTCACTCACTGTCTCCACACTCTCACCATTCTGGCCGTGACGTCTGATGTCCATCAGTAAAGCGCCATTTTGCTGTGCAGTTTCCATGCTGCCCTTAAACTGCTCATAGTTCATGTCAGCCACCTTGCAGCCGCCCAGGGCCACAATCTCATCACCCATCTGCAGACCACACAACTCTGCTGGGCTTCCTGTGGGTTGAAGTGCAAGCCCACCGTGCCATTACTTCTAGCCAGATTTTATGAAACAACTGAATCACGTTTACTGACAGATCTGGAACAATGGGATATTAAAAACAAAATACTGAATGGGAAATCCCAATAGAGAAACACTAGTGCTTAATATGCTTTTTAAAAATAATAAATAATAGTAAATAATTTACTCTGTTTACCATTAAAACATGACTTGTTGCTAAACATGAGATTATATTCATGCTGTACAGTATAGCTAAACTAAGAACTGCCAAACAGGGCAAATAGGGATAAGATGTACAATATGATTTTCATTAAAGTTGTATTTAAACTGTATTGTGAAATGTGCTACACAAATTAGATGCGTTCTCTACATCTCCATATAGAATAAAATAAAATAGCAATAGAATAAAATAGAATAGGGTTAGGGTAATCCATATAGCTACATGTATCATTGATCAGGCTATAACATACATTGTGTGTGGCGATAAAAGAATATTGGGGAAGGAGATTAACCTTCGAACTCAGTACCAGTCTGATAATTCCACATTATACGTCTAATTAAAGAATCTAGGAGTCAGAACCGAGCCCTCTCAGTCCCCTCTAAGGATACAGATGAAAGCTGATACATATTGTTGATGCGCTTTACATTGTATTTACCTGCATGCACTGCTGCCCTGACCTGTTTTCATGCACACTGGTCACAGATGAATGCTAGAGTTCCGCTCATTCATGGGGATATATTATCCCTAGCTCAGGTCTAGACTCTAGGTCTAGGATTAGACAGTAAGTCTCATCCAATCAGACAGTAAGAAACGCCCTCACTGTTCTCTATAAATCATTCATCTCAGTCTCGCGGCAGAATTCTGAGAATGACACATTGTTCCTGATCGCAAGCGTACGTGACAGTTCAGGCTTGAAAACACACTCAAAATCAAAGAAACTACACAAAACACATTGTGAAGGACATGTGTGACACACAAATATCCACAAAGTTACCTGTGCAACAAGTATGCAAAAAATCCAGGACCATTTATTATCATTAAAGTCTTACAGTCCTAATCTCACATCTTTATAACCTGTTGAAAAGTCCCAAATCCATCTAAATAGCATCAAATAACAATTAGCTGTAATTGGATTATTCTAAGGTTGTGATACATTAGTCTTACCTGCTTGGACAAAATTGATGCAAGCACCAGTTGAGTCCCAGTAAGCTTTGAATCCAAAGTCTCTCCCGCTGTTTGGTTTCTGATTCAGGCAGACTCGCATTTCACTTTGACCCACCTGACAAAGAGAGAGAGAGAGAGAGAGAGAGAGAAAGAGAGAGAGAGAGAGAGAGAGAGAGAGAGAGAGAGAATGTGACACCTGTGGATCCCATGACACCCGTTTCCTCAGGAAATCTGGAAGACTGATGACACATCTACATATGTATGTATGTATGCATATATATATATATATATCAATTAACAGCCCTAAAGCACCTGCAAAAATTGTTACATGGTAAATATTGCTGTTATATTGCAATTTACAGCGACTCTGAATGGAAGGGATTTGATTGGTTCAATGTCAAACAGCCCACCTTAACTTCCCTGATTTCAGAGACAACAACAGGAGATGTTTGTTTAACGGATGAGGCCATGGTCCTTTTAGTGACAAAAGACTGAATGGGAGGTGCTGATAATCTTCCATCTCTTCTCTCTTCTCTGTCATCATCTTTCTTAATGCTGATTGGATAAGTGCTTGAACGAGAGTGGCTTGTGTTAGCAGAGGTCATGACCTTTCCTTGACTGCTGAGGAAAGAGGGGATAAGGGAATGATCTTTCTGCCCACTGATGAGGCTCTTGTGAGTGTCATCCATCTGTATAAACACAAGAAAACAGAAAGAGTCACTTGAGCAAGAGCTTCTGTACTGAGTGCCGAGGCAATTTTGTTTGATATAAGGACTCAAAGGACTGGTGTTATACAGTCCTTTGATCATTTTTAGTGAACAAAGCCATAAACATTTTAAATCCATGTCTTGACTTAAAACAGCAGCCCTCCTCTACACTGAATATCCAATTTCATGAGGAAACATTCAACAGTAAAACACAGTAAAATAGGCCACAAACTCAATTTAATTTTCACTTCAAGTGTCAGTGTGTATTTTACATTATATATGCTTTTAAAAAATACAAAACACTTTACTTTACTTTACTTTACTGCAACAGTTTTAGGACTGCCAGACAATACAAGCGTTACACAAAACATATTACAAAGGCCAACAGTTACTGATACAATTGCTCGTTTGAAACACAACAGGTAAATACTGTCTGTCTGTGTGTCCATCCTTGAGAAGCTCGTCATGGAAAAGCACACATACACAAAACACGACCATAGCTTGGGTTTCAGCAAACACCCGTGTGCAGAGCTGTAGTAGCTGCTTAATTCTTTATTGATGAACCAGCCGCAAGATGAGCAGATGAGCAGATGAGGAGGAGTAATACTAAACTTCACACATGGAACACTGCACAAACAAGCACCCGTCCTCATCCCCCATTCCTTATGAGAGATAATAAGAGAGAGAGAGAGAAAGAGAGAGAGAGTGGCAAAGAGACTCTAAAGATCATTTAGACACTAATTATTAGATTCATTTAGGATTTTTTAGTCGTGTTGAAAAAGTGAGGGTAATATAAGGCCGCTGCATACTTTTACTGAACCCATACACAAGTTCAAAGATGTGAAATGAGGGGTATTAAAAGAATAGTTTTTTTGCTAACTATTAAAAGAATAGTTTGAGATTGTTTTGGCAAAAATGAAAATATTCTGTCATCATTTACCCATGTTGTCTCAAACCCATGCGACTATCTTTGACAGAAGCTACTGAAGTTGTCATTCATTGAAAATCTAGCCCTAAATCTTACAGTGGTCACCTTTCACTTTATATATATAGAAAAACAACTACCTTTGTGTTGCACAGAAGAAATAAACTTTCAAAAGATTTTCAAAAGACACAAGGGTACAAATTTTTATTTTGGGGTGAACTAACTCCAGATTCACAAGAGGAAACATGTTGACACATGAAAACTTTGGACCATTAGTAGAAACTGCACTTACAGAATATACTCTAGGCAGTGAGGACACTTTGGAGGGCTTGGCTCCAAATGGACGTGGTGTGACGCCCATGGAGAGACGTGTACAACCTTCTGATCTTCTAAAACCCCTTGGTAGAGTGGCGGACATCCGGGTTCCACCTGCATAAAAGCTCTCCAGAAAGCTAGTCCGGCGGCTAGCTTCACTGCTGCACCTTTGAGCAAAGTCAGGTGTTTCTACATAAGTGCTATCAGCCAGAACAGAAGTCATCCCAGTTGTGAGATGTGAAGCAGAGGTGGTGGACCACCCTCTTAACATAGCACTACCGACATTGGACTCAGCATCACTCATGGGTCCAGGCATGTTGGACCTGGAGGACAGTGAACCAGCAGCTGGAACGTATGGCTGATCTGAAATCTGAGGATTTAGGTAGGTCTTCTCTCTGAAAGCTGGAGTTTGAGAATGGAGTAAGGTTCCACTGGAGAGTATGTGGCTACTAGCTGTCTTGTGTGAACTAAAAAATGGGAAGAGAGAGTGATAGGGAGGCAGAGAGGGACAGAGGGCAGGTGTAAGTATTAAACAGTCAAGTCTCATTTCAAGACTTAAGGGTTGAAAAAGACTAAACACAACAAACAGAAAATCCTATGGTATGAGTAACAGGGTGTTTATTTCACCTCTCCTCTGGTGCCCCGGTGAGCTGTGCAGCTCTGATGCCACTGGCCCCTCCTCTGCCGGCAATGAGCTCTATCTCTTCTCTCTCCCCTCGCTTCCTGCGGAGGTCAGAGTTTGCGCTCCTCTGACAGCATTTCCACCTGCTTGGATCCTGCAGTGATAGGTGAAAATTGACTGTCCTTTTAAGTCAATTCACTCAACAGCCACCTTGGTAACACAGTGAGGCAGCTATTTTCTATGCCGGTAAATGTTGTTTCTTAAGCTAAACGTTCAAGAGCAAATGTTCTCAAGCAAATAAACTTTTAACTGAAAGAAGGAACTACCAAATACAAACATATATCACTGTTACTTGGATCACTGAGGCCACCTATAGTGGCAACTGAGAAATAGCAACAGCCACAAAAAACTTTAATAGTACCTACCCTAATATTTAATATAATAACCTTAACCCTAGCTTCATAATGGAATATCACACAGATTGTGTCCCTACTGTCTGACAACTATCACTAAAATAGAGTAAGCAATGACTATGTTGTGTAAAATGCAAAATTTGGGATTTTGAAGAGGGGGGTAGTCTGATTCCGTGAATAAGTCTAATGAGGAGCTCAACCAATGTCATAAGCAACTGTCTAATTAACATGTTCAATTTTTGTCAGGGAGTGTTTGAAACAATTATTTTGTCAATGCTGTTTAGGCCCACTCATGTCACAAAAAGTACCCACTTCATGTTTAACTTTGTACCCACTTCATGTTTAATTTAGTTATGATGTAATGTACATGTTCAGTAATTCCACCACCGGGACAGTGTGTTGGTCAACTAAACGTCACTCACTTCATGCCACTTGGCTTCACTTTCCTTCATTCTTACTGGGACTCTCTGTAGCTGCTCCTTTTTGACCCTCTGTATGGCTGAGGGTTCGAGGGTCAGCACCCCAACAGATCTCTGGTGAACATGGGGTGACACCAGTGGATCAAAGCTTGAGCAGTTGTCAGATTCCTGTGGTATGGGCTCCAGCATGATGTCACCCATGGATCTGCTCCTGTTGAGTGGTCACAGCATGGTTATTTAATAGCATGCCCATACAAAAGACCAAAAGACGTAACATTAGCTATCACAGTAGTAAAATTGTGTTATACTGCCATCTAGAGGTTAAATAAGACCTGATACTGTACCTGCAGCAGCTGTATCAAAGTCAAAACTGTAGTCAGCAGCATAAACAAAGATAAACCAGCCCAAACACAAACATCAGATTCAGGTAAAAATTGTTTGCTTGCTGTACATAAAGCTTACAAAAGAAATACTGCAGAAATAATAAAAGATAAGCTTATGCATAGCAATGTATAGCAATAGAATCTGCGTGCACAAGTATGTGAAAGTAAGACAACAACAAGTGAGGCACAATAACTGTACTGTACATTGCTTACAGCTTTTTGGAGAATGTGGTTATTTAATTCCTTAACAGAGTACAAATTAAATGTAGAAACAATTCCCCGAAAGAATAGAAAAAGCAGCTGACATCATGAAATCAAAAATACAAAGAAAAGCAGCAATTTGCTAGTGTAAGATGACAAGGCCACAACTTAAGCAACATCAAATATCTGGAACTTACCCAATGAAATGAGAGTGTTGCAAGGGCAATCTGGGAAATCATGAAAACATTTCATTGTAACATTCTGACTGATTATATTAAAAGACCCACAAAGAAAGGGAGGATTAACTAAGAGATCAAATTTTGAAAAATGTGCTGGTCCCTCTTTTCGAATGCAGTGCAGATCAAACAGGAACTGAAGCTTAAAAATAATGTGAAAAATGTCTGAGAACTTGTATTTCTGCTTCTTTCTTTCCATTTGCCCTTTTAAAGACCTGTAAGTTTCTGCTTCCATTCAATTAAACTGCATGGAAACAAGGATCCTAACACATACAATACTTCAAAATCCTCCTTTTGGATCCCATGGAAGAAAGTTACATGTGTTAGGATCAATTATAAGGATAAAATATTTATGACAATTTTAATTTTGGATTAGAACGATACATTTAAGAATTATACAGACATTAGAGCAAAGATATCAAGGAAAATTCACTCAAATAATGTGCTTGGAGTTGGTATTTTTATTGGCCCACTGGTGTTTACACGTTAATCTGACATTTCCATAAGTACAGTGACCTCAGACTGTCACATAGCACAAAGACACAGCAAACATTAAACATTTGAGAAAAGTTACAGTTCTCTCAGCTAAGTGCTAAATAGAATGTGTTCCACGTTTATAAAAATATTAAAGCAAAACCCTTATAATTATCTTCTCTAGCCCTAAATCAGCTTCAGTTAGGCACAAAAAAGGACAAAACCCCAATTTTTGGGTTATAGATTTAGGAAACCACTTCACACTGTTCACCTTGGACTGGGTCTCACAGGAACCATTTTGCATACAGTATGTGGTCTTATCCATGTTTAAAGTGAACCTGCTGAAGTCATTTGCACATTAAACCACAGCTTAGTTAAGTCATCACAAACTTTTTGCATAAGATTAGATGGACATTACCAAATAAGAAATGTTACTGTAACTGTTAAAATAAAGGTCCATTGAAAAGGAAGAAAACTATGCAAATATACATCATATCTGCTGAAACAAAAGTTAACATTTAAGATGAAGTAAGTATGTGAGTTTTGAGTCTTAAAGTGTGTGTGGGGATTAGGGAGCAGGTGGGAAGGTTGGAGCAGGTGCAAGAAGCCAAGGAGTGATGTCAAAGTCAGACTCATCCTCATAGGAACCCAACATCCTTCGGCTACAGATAAGACAGAAAGAGAGTGAGAGACAGAGAGAGGGAAGCAAAAGCAGAGGAAGAGGGAAAAGACAGGGAGAATTCAAAGGGACCAAAGTGAAAAGCATCTATAGAACTTATCAGACAATAATACTGATGAAATTCCAGCTTAAAGGACTTTTCTACTGTAAAAGGATATTTTGAACATAAATGACTTACCCTCAAGACATCCTAGGGGTATATGACTTTCTTTTTTTAGCCAAACACAGTTGGAGTTACATTAAATAACATAATGACTCTTTCCAGTAGTATACGTGGATTTTGAAGCACCAAAAAGTGATCAATACAACTTCAAGGGATTAATAAATGGATTCTGAAGCAAATCGATATGTTTGTAAAAGAAAACAATTACTTTTTTGGAGCGTATTTAGTGACAGAAATTATGTTTTAGTGACTGAAATGAGAAAGTCATATACCCCTAGGATGCCCTAGGAAAGAAGTGGTTTTGTGTGAAAGACCCCTAAGTCTCTTTTTCTTTATCACAGACAAACCTGAACACCTGCAGCTTTTTGTACCATGGCCTGCGCTGGGACCCTAGCCTGATCTTTCTGACATGTAGCTCTTCTTCTGGGGTCCAGTATTTGGGCAGGAACTTGTCTGACTCGGCATTGACAGAGGTCTGATGTTCGGATAGGAGCATCCGACGTGCGTAAAGGTCGTCCTGCACAGGATCTGCGTATCCTCTCTCCTCATCAGAATCACTCGCACCATCATTTAGCGCTCGCTGAAGAAACCATTCCTCCAACACGCTTGTTTCCGAGTCTGTCCATCCATTTTTAGAAATAAGGGAGGACAGCACACTGCTTCCCAAAAAAAGGGTCATCCATATGAGATTTCCAGATCAACTATAATCAGCTCAGTTTGTTTCTCTAGGAAGCACACATGGATAGCATGCATGTTTAGCATTAGTTAGCGGTATACACGTAAACACCAACTCACTGTTAGTTCTGGTAATGAGACGGATTAAAATAATGAGTGCTAATATCTACAGGTATCTTGAAAACGCCAAGCAGAAGAGTTCTATCGAAATAGGACTCCAAGTTTGGAAAAACTGTGCTCTAATTATAAATAAATAAGCTTGTTTAGTAAGACTCTAAAGATAAGTTGCCTAAATAAAAGCGGTTGGATGTACATAAGCACAAATATTAGCATCCGACAGCAGATACGATGCAAAATACTTCTTAGATTCTGGCCTCTAATTTATTTCTGGGACGGCACGACAGCCAGCCATGCAGCATCTGACAAGACTTCCTAGCACATGGGGTCACCACAGGGGTCACCCTGAGGTCTTTGGGCTTTGAAGAAATTGCAAAGTTCACGGGTGCCGCAGAAGTCACAGGCCGAAATCTGCAACTCACTAGGTTCAGGAAGGCCCGGGTCAGAGTCGCTGTCACTCTCAAAACTGCTTGGCCATTGGAGAAAAGCAGAAGTGGGAGGGAGGTCATGGCATAAGCCCCTCTCACTTTTTCTATGGCCGAAAAGTGAGTCAAACAGACTAAAAAACTACCTCAGAGCTCGGTTCAAAACGTACATTTGTTTCAATTGTCTTGTACCTCACACATAGGCAAAAACTTAATATGTAAACAGCCCTGCATCAACTAAATTTAAGTAGACATACACTTGGGGTACATTTTAATGCAGTTATAAATTACTTCCCAGTACTGAACAATTACAGTACATAGTATAATAGTAATAAATAACATAATAATAGTAATAAAATGATATATCAGTTTGTCCACCGTTTCATTAGTTTCTTTTATTCAGCATGTATTCTGGAATTAGCAATGCAAAGGTTGTGGTTTTTATTTCTAATGCACTGTAATAAAATAATAAAACATCTACCAAATCCATTAAATTAAATTGCCTTCTCTGTGAAAGATACATAAAATGCTGCCATCGGATTTGGGCAAAATAAGATTATCTTAGGAGGCATCATAATTCAGTTGCCTTTAATTTCAGATACCTTTTTAATGGAGACATCTTACATGGATTTAGAACAGAGCTCCAAGGTCAGTTACACTCATAGAAGATGTGCTCTACCCACACTAACACACTAAACATTTTATACATACAGTATCAAAGTACATTTTTAAATCCTGCATCAAATGCATCATACATCAAATCCATATCTGAATATCTCTCAAAATCAGCTCACAACTTTCATTATAAGCTTAGCAAAATATGTCATCCAACATCTTTATCTCAAGTCAGCTTTTGAAGCGAAGCGAAGTAAGAGGGAGAGTATCATACCTAATAAGGGGTCTGGTACAGCCCCTGCCCCCCTCCTTCTGTTCCACCTTCCTTCTCCTTAGGGCAGATGGGCCTTGCACCCTCTCTCTGCTGGGGGCGTCACCCTTACCGTCTTCTGACATCCTGAAGCAATGTTCAGCCTCTACGTCGCTACAGCAACCTGGAACAAAACAAACATGGAAAGGTGAATGCTATGTTGAAGAAGAAAGGATAAAAAAATAGCAAAAGTGAAAGTGACATGTATTTGTCAGTTATGGTTACCCATAACCGAAATGTGACCTCTGCATTTAACCCATCCTTCGTGAGGAGTGAACACACACTGCAAGTCATGAACACACACACACGGAGCAGTGGACAGCTATCCCTGCAGTGCTCGGAGAGCAATCGGAGGTTAGGTGCCTTGCTCAAAGGCACTTCAGTTGCTACCTGCCGCCACTGGAATCGAACCAGCAACCTACTGATTACAAGCCAGACTCCTTATCTTTGTACATTACACAATAGGTGTGGAACGATCAGGAATGTCACACTTATGTGAATGGAAGAGTGAAAGGACAAGTCTAAGGGCTGAACTTTCATTACCAAGTGCTTGAGAGATTCAATATCGAAGACAGAAAGTAAACAAGTAATTGTGATTTTTTTTTTTTAGATATCCAGGTGACAGTATGAACTCATGTACTGAATTCAAAATTTGTTGATTTTAAGATTAAAAATGTCATATCTATGGCAACATTCCTGCTATGAAATGATTGGTTATTTGATGATAATCTGCACAAAAAACACAAATACAAATAAAATAGACTTCTGGATCTTTTTTGCTGTCAAGGTTAAGTTAAATATTGTTGCAAACTCAAAAATTATTTTTCATATTTTTAAAATATTTGTTATACTCCTTAAATCCACTGTGTCACATTTAGTTTTTTTCTGAACAAAAAAAATGTGTGTATGTAAACACCCATTAAACACTTGACCAATAGGGGACAGGTAACCCAAAACCAGCCAATTACTACATCCAGGGCTTCTTTAAAACTAATTACTCAACTATTACTATTACTATTAGTCATTTAGGCCACAGACCTTGTTTTTGCACACATAGTTTTGTTTTGCATGTCACAGTTAATTAATTATATGATATATAAAACACTCTTACCTTCACTGCCAGCTCTGATGGTGCAGTCTGAAGCTACACTGAGTGTGCAAGACTCCAGCGAGTCCAGGCTCTCAACTGAGTCCTCCCTCCTGTAGTCTGGCTGCTTCAGGCTGAACAGATCCTCCCTGTCAGAAAACCAGCCCTCTGCAAACCCGCTGTCCCTCACATTTGACTTAGAATGCACAGACTCCTCTAGAGCCTGTTAGATAGAGAACAAAGAACCAAATAATTGAGAAGGTTGAAAAGGCAAAGACTGAACAGACTTGAGCTTCAGTGAACGTTTTCTGTGGGCTTCCATTTCACTGGCCTAAGAACTGACCTACACCCAGAGCAATATGCTGGTCAGTGCTTTGATAATTACTTTTTAAAGATGGAGAAGACACAGAGTTAATCGTTTTATCAGGGGGCAAAATTAATGAGGAGGTCTGGATCTGCACAACCTCCCTACTGTACATACAGAGTCCTGAGAGACTCAGATAAAAAAGCTGTTGAAGTAATGCATTCAGTCTGACTAGAGAGGGGCTCGTTTGACTTATATATTCACTATAATTTACAAAGGCACCCTTAATTCAGTTTTGTACTTAATATCAGATATTTCAGTGTATTTGAAATGTCTATGGGTCATATGTTAGAGAAGATAAACAGTTAATGTACATGAGTTAATGTAAAGATATTTCCTTTTTTTACATACCTTTCAAATATATATAATAATATAATCTTGTGCATTGTTTGATACATAAAATAAAGGGGAAAAATACCAATTACATCAAATAAAACAAAATATCAAAAATATATTTAAATGGACATGACCTTTGATAATGCAATGCCCAGCAATCCTTCAAAGGCTTTCAGGTTAAGCTGTGGTCCAGTGTAGAATGGGTCACTCTGAGCCTTTCTCCCCAACCAGTATATCGTAATCAAAACCTGTATAAGATGAAAAGATGTGCAAACAAATTAGCATGCAAATACAAAACAACTATCTTGCACATAAAAAAGTTTGCTTGCTCAAAATATGACAATATTAAATACATTAAATATGCATAGCAACCAAAAAGTACACCCGAGTCAGTGCCTGCAAATGCTGTTTGGTCTTAGCCCAAACATCTCTTGTACTGTTTGGCTTTAATACCGATTATTTTTTCCTCAAACTGCTTGTAAATGATCTTTGACAATTTTGAGTGCATTAGAGAAGAACTTTACTGTCTGGGGGTAAAAATTGAGTTTTAAATTTGAAAATTGGATGAGTTAATATGAAAATGCTGTCCTGTATTTGAATTATTAAGCCATATCATGCAGAACAGAGCTTGTAGCTTTACTGTACATTTCCATTTTTACATGGCACAGCTCTGACACCTGATAAGATTACTGTAAATTGTCTGGTATGCAAACTAAGCAGTCAAAGGCCAAATTCAGTCCACAAGCCATACAGACTTATTTAATTCACTTTAATGTATAAATTCAGTTGGTTTGACATTGTTAACAATCTTTTAATATCAGAAAAACCTACATTTTTCAGTCTCCTGCTGGTCTCTTCACGTCTGGACAGAAAGAGAGAAGGCAGTTAAATGTTCAAATGTTCACCAACTGACACACAGTTCCAACATACAGTACAGTACTGTAAAGCTTTTCAAATGCACTCCATATCCTCCCATAAAATAAGTCACAAAAATAAATGGACCTTACCTACCACATAAGCTTTACAGTAAGCCACTCGTCATGTACTATCATGTACTAAGTTTGTTAGTTAATAACTGTATAATAATTACAGTATATATAGTATTATATAGTATATATATAGTATACAGTATATATAGTATATATCGCAACTAATAATTACAGTATATATAGTATTAATGCCAATGTAAACATATTAAATACAATCAAGCTAGTGTTGATTGTGTATCCCATCCAAGAGAGGAACAAAGTAGTTCACACAGCATGCTGACACTGGACACATAAATCTGTTTGTCACTGTGGACTAGCAAACATACGTTTACAGAGGAATGTCACTATATAAACCCCAGACTCTTAAATCACAACACAATAAAGGCTCGAGTTGTCTTATAAATGTGCCAGACAGGAAGTTATGAATAGCAATTGATTAAGGGGTTTTGTGGATTTTAAGTTAAGTAAAAGCAACAGAATCCCAGGAAAGTCACAGAGTCACGGCGACCCACGGCGACCCAACCCTCAATTAGCCCTCACTCCTCTACAAGGCCAATGGTGGGGACATTAAACTTTCAGGAAGGTTGGAGGGCATAATTTATGGTTTAGAAGGGATGAGTCAAGGACCGTTAGACAACCTAAAAACAGGCAATACAAGAGACTGAATATACATAGTTATGCAGCTTTTTCTGATTGGCATAGTAGACAGACAATAAAGGAGAGAAGGCATCAGAGAATGACGCAAGCTAAACTCAAATTCACAATGTCCACATTAGCACCACAGCTCAGTGGTGTAAAATCAGTTGTTACAGCAGACGTCCATTATTGCTTTAATGCTTCGGTTTAAAAAAGGTCATTAAACCTGCTGTAGGCCTAATATGTTTAATAACAATACTAGTACTTGCATATCTCCACACATCTCCACCCCTCTAAAATGACTTTCCTTTTCAACTGATGTCATCAAGCCTCTTATTCTAACCTTCTCCTCTTCAAACCACCAGTGTTACAAAGACCACTTTTCATTATCCATCCAATCAATTTATGCTATATAAAATCTAATCCCACCCTGTAGTTTCAATCAGAAATAATACTATTTATGCAAGTAAAATGGATTGCAAACAGCATTTCATGATGACTTTAAAGTTTTAATGCCATGAGTGCATTACAGTATGTTACTGTAATATCCATTTTCTCTGGCCCTGATCTGCATTAAGACAGTGGACAAGGCTGAGTGCTTGTCATTTAAACACCATCAGATTTTATTCCAGATATTTCCACAGGGCACCTTGACTAAAACATGACCTGAATTGGTGAGTCATGTGTCATTCTTTGAGGTTGATTTGGTGTGACAGGACTCAATGACAGCTCCATCAAGCTTTCTATTTGATATGGAAATTAAACATAACTGCAAACAATATTCAAATGAACCTGGTTCCTGACAGACAAGACTTACCACAAACAACTTAAATATTGACAGAAGGATATGCTCCTGATATTCAAAGCTTTGTTGAATTATACTGTACAAAAATAATCAAGGAGACATTTGAAAACACAGACAACACATTCAAATTCACTTTAACATTACCACAAGGTCAATAATAAGAATTTGCTTATCTCACTTGACTGTCACGCGGGTGGACACATCCTGCAAATCTCCAGGGTGGAAAAGCTGAGCTTCATTGAGACCTAGTTTCTTACAAGCCTTAAGAAAAACATTTACATTATCCTGTGGAGAAGAAGACAAGAAATGACTACTACAGCTAAACGGCAGGTTAGATGTCATCCTCAAAATTTAAACACTCAAAACAATTCGTACGACTTATAGAAGTCAAAGAAGGTTGTGTGATGGAGCTGCACTGAGACAAACATGGGAGATGGGCTGGCTGAAGAGAAAAGGGGTGTGAATGGACAGGTGTCAGGTGCTGGCCCACATTTATTCTCAGCATTTAAAACTGGAATCTTCTGTATTCTATAATATGGGAAAACATTTTGTGCACAAAATGTAAATAAATATACCTGATCCATTTGAGGGCTTTGTTTATACTGCTAGAATAATGTGTTGTTTCAGACCAACTGTTTAATTATACATTTTCCTGTTCAGAATAAAGCTGCTTTTATCAGCACAACATAGCCTAACTAGTTGACTAAACAAATCAAATTGACTGTCCTATCCTGTAATTAATCTAGATTTGAAACATGCTTACCAAGCCTGCAATAGGAGTGGATAACCTGTTGATTCGTTTGATGATTCCTGGTTTAAGTGTGTTGATCAGACTGAAAACAGATAATAAACAAGGAAATGTCAATTATTTTAGGTGCTTCGTGAATGTTTCAAATAATTATCAAGGAACTTACTCGCACAGAAGGACCCCATCCTCTAAGGCCACACGAAAGGATTTGCCTCCAAAACGCTTCTTGGTCACTTCCTGTTAGGGAAAGAATCACATTTATGATGTGAAATTGAAATGTTATTACACATACATGACTAATATTATTAAAATAAAATTTTTCTCTCCTCACATGTGAAATCCTAACAAACACACATGGTTAAGTAATATGTGTGGAACAGGTGTCCACAGACAGGAAACTACAGTTCATCACAGAATTACAGCCACTCCATTTGAAACAATGAGCCACCTCATTGTGTAGTTAATAATTATTGTCACTAAAGATACAAAACACTGTAAGACTAAATAAACAACCTACAAGTACCTACAATTTATTAAAGGGATAAACCTTTCTCTGCAAATCTCAGAAGGCACAGTCTCAAATCAAATAATGCCAACCTGGCACTAGTTTTAACTCTCAAGCCAAACAAAAAAAAAATTTGCTGTCATATCAAATCTTGTCAGTCCAAATGACCATCCAATGTGATCTCAAGCTCACATTATAACTGAACACACTCAAATAAGACCTTAACTTTGTTAGCATTCACACATGCAGGTACTTGTTCCTCTCTAATGCAGTGCATCATGTTTAAAGACCCAAGCAAGCAGACACCTGACTGCACCAGTCATGTGGTGGGGTGGGCATTTGGCAAACAGAATGTAGCAAACAGCTCAGGGGTCCTTTGTGTTCTGATTGAGAGGCACTGAACCATCCATGCCCGGTGCCTGGTCCCAATTCTGCATCCTGATCATCAGCTTGTTTGGACACATGGAATGTTCTCCATCAATGGCTGCTTGTGTACGGAGTACATCAAAAGACCTTCCCAAATGAGCATTTTAAATCCAGAACCCATAAAATCTAACAGAAACCAATTCCTATATTTATCCCAACTCATAGATTTGCAAATAAATGCTCAAATATACTTGTAAAGCATTGCAAACAACCACTAATAGCTTAACATATTCATGAATTACATGCAATAACAACAAATGTCCTATTAGTGACAGAGACAATAGCAGGCCTTCAGGAAATTGTGGTTGATTTCAGAGGCGAGATCACAGTTCAGTGTGTTTGACAAGCTTTAAAAAGTGGTCAGCTGCTAAAGCAAACTTTAAGAACACATCCACCATGCAAAGCTGCACACCAACAATAAAAGCACTTAAAGTACCATTGTATGAACGTTTTCTAGACCTGTATCCTGTTATTATCATTGTATTTTAAGTACCCTTAACAGTACCATAATATGTAAATACCATGATACAGAACATTCATTCAGTACCATGGTAAATATAAAAAGATCAATATACCACATTACATCATTATTCAAAACAATCAAACACTGGATTAAAGATCCATGTTAATTGGGATTTTATGGGGCTAGCTACTTTGCAAATTGTTCAGCACTCACTGATAAAGAAAAACATAAGCCTGCACAGCTATTTTCTAACTAGCTATTATTTCCTGTAAACACTCAGTATACGTTCCTAGCTGCGATGACTTTTTTAAAGAAGTGCCTATAATAGGGAATTAAACACCTGCTGATGACGTCATTACCTCTAGCCATCTCTGCGCCTCCTGGAACGCGAGCTCACAGCTGACTGTAGACTGCAAACGCCACTCCATCACTCGGACCTGTGTGAGTTTTAAAACCATGTTAAATATTAACTCTCAACACCTCAACAACTCTTAATCCCAAATTATGGCACAGATTTGACATCATGCACCTGTGGCACTTTGAAATACATTTCAAGACTACTCTACAAGCCTCCCTCAAGTGCAAACTTACCTTCAAACGCCTGACTGAATTACGTTTATGTATTTCCGTAACTGTTATTTAATGCTTACTTTCCAGAATTTCTCTATTTTTAAATGTACACCTTCAATGCACAGCAAACTGCTAGATTTGGATCCTGCGCACCCTTATCCACCGAAGCTGTTGCTTTTTATTGAAAGCAGGCACAGAAAACTCCCAGTTAAAGCAGAAGAAGTACACCGGTGTGTTTACAGAAGTGCACATAGCGATGACAACACTTCATGGATAAGTAGTTTAAATATATGCCACGCCCCCTGATGCTAAAGCGTGATGACATGCGCTCACCTGTTATGTGAATCATTACCAGCAGATGACGCAAGAGATTCACTGTATGAAGGTTGTTGAACGCTGTCGGTGGGGACAGTTCACCCTAAAGTCAAAACACTGTCATTACTTCATCCCCCATGAATTCCCAGTTCATATTTTATTAATTTGCCACAAAGGTACAGTAGATTTTCTTATGTCAAAAAATTGTAACCAGTATCTTGTCAATAAAAGTTTATTGTGACCATGTCTGTCAAGCTCCAAAAACCTACAAGTACAATAAAAGTACATATGACCTGTGACTTCTGAAGTCAATAACTTTGTGTGAGAAACGTTTACAAATGTAAGTTCTTATTCCCTAAGTTTACTTCTTTTTAAAATATTTATCTTTGGAGCAACTCCTGTTCTTTTACTTATGTCACATATTTAGTGTTCCACAAAATATGGTTTTAGTATTAAATTATAATGAATTAATGATATATAAATTTTCCTTTAATTGAACAACAAGATTTGAAAACAAGGCTTTTGTTAAACTAGTTAAGCAGAGTACGATGCACCTTCTATTACATAAAGCTGTTAACATGGCTATAACTTACACTGAAAGGTGGTTTCAACAGCTGGAACTAAAACAGGAAGTGCTTCATCCAGCGACAGGAAGTGTTAACCAAAGCCGGAGCAGGTCTGTCTGCCCACTGGTTTCCTGTGTGACTAGTCAGCTGTCACACACACCAACACTTTATCACACTACTGTCTGATGAAACAGCGGCATGTTTCAAAGCACACTGTCAGCTCTGCACCGAATGTTAGTGGAAGCTGTCCTTTGCTGTTGATACGCAGTTGTGCGGTTTCTATTGCAATAAAAAAAGAAATCTGATTAAACATATTTAAATCTACTATAAAATAAATAACTAAAATTACATACGACATGTAACCGACATGTAAATGACAACATTCACATTTTTGTTAAGCAAACATTTCGTAGTTAAAAAAAATCATAGTGTATAATGAGGTTAATTATTTCTCTGGCTTCTGTGGTTAAAGTGTTGCCCGTTACATACCCTTCTAAAGACTGCACCCATCTTCCATTTAAAAGGCCACAGACAGAAACGAGGTCATGCAGTGTGTTCTATGTTCTACATCTTTGCTTTTTTGCTTTGAGAGTGATAAAGAGATCTTTAGCTCTAGAGACTAAGAATCATTTATTTGTACCTCTTTATCCCAATGGTTCTCCACTTTACTAGTAGGTAACAACAGTAGGCTTGGCCTGCTTGGTAATGTCTATAATGTGTCTTTCTATAAGAGTGGGGTAAGAATAGAAGTGAAATAAATGTGGTGCAAAACATGATTTTTATGCAAACTAAACAATTCCAAGGTTTTAAAAATGTTTCTGTAATGTTTCAATTAGTAACAAAATGTTACAGTACATTATTGCTTAAATATAAGAACATTACTCAGATATAAGCACATTACTCATTACTCATTTTTTAATTTGTAACATTTAAAAAAACATTGCATTAATTGGGGCAGTTGTGGTCTACTGGTTAGTAAGTCAGGCTTGTAATCAGTAGGTTGCTGGTTCGATTCCAGTGCCGGCAGGTAGCAACTGAAGTGCCCTTGAGCAAGGCACCTAACCCCTGATAGCTCCCCGGGCGCTGCAGTGATAGCTGCCCACTGCTCCGGGTGTGTGTGTGTTCATGACTTGCAGTGTGCGTTCACTCCTCACCAGTGATGGGTTAAATGCAGAAGTCACATTTCGGGTAAGGGTTACCATATCTGACAAAAACATGTCACTTTATAACTGTTTAAAAATAACGTTTTTGACATATATAGCGTTAGAATAACGATCCACTAACTTTACTTCAAGAACCTTTTTTGATAACTTTGAGAGAACATTTAGAGAACAGTTGTAGCCAACATTCTGAAAACATTCCATATTAGCTGGGTTATTGCTTTCCTTCTCATTAATACAAACTGATATATAAAAGTTAACAGTTCATGCACAGACAGAGCAAACACAACAGTAAGTACATTTTCTAAAGGTTTTACAATTCCTAGCAAGTTAAAGTTGGTCTAGAATATTTTTATACATCCCTTGGTACACAATTCTCAAACTTCAGCCGATTTCCATTCTCATCCTGGCATTACACATTTTTGATTGTGATTCTTGGATTCTGAAAGCCACTGGATGAAATAAACTAAATAACTGAAGAAACATGCAAAGAAAATGAGTTTACAGTTTGGAGTGGCTATGAAATTTACCACACATATATAAGGTGATATGCTGTTTCAAATACTTATTTTTGAGTGTGTGGTTTTGAAGGCATGGCTGGATACACACTGGTCCACATATGCAAAAGGGACCAGAAATGAATAGATGAGTGAATGTTGGTTTGGCAATGCAAGTTTGCATGAGATACATTTTTTCAGTCAACAATGTAGTTGGTAATAAAATAAACATTTAAGTAGAGCCAGAGCTTTACTGCACACAGGTTGAGATTAACATCCTTTCATTTCTTCACATTAAAGATCTTTTAATGTTTTCAACAAGCAAATGTATTTACACTCTGAAATATAAAAACTCTCTTGTCTTGCACCAACACACAATATTCTTATATTGTGTAATTCCACCTACTAAAATGTGTCATATACTGTAGAGTTGGTGTAGAGTTTAAGGATATGCGTGTGGTTTTGTGTGTTTTGTATCTTTCGTCCCTGCCCACTGACTGGTGGTCTATTTCACCTGGAGGTGTCCAGCTGTTCAGCGCAGTACTGGCACAGCAGTACAGAGCCCTAAACACTGTAGCTTTGTCCTGATCTGGCATTACCCAGCAGTCATGTGAGGGGAGGGAGGTATAAGGGAGGGAAGTTGGGCGGCCAGATGTGTTAGTCCAGCCAAGGGCAAATTTTACTCACATTAACACACATCTTAAACTTCTACTACTATCCAGACCCACACCCTTTGCAGGGTTCACAAATATTTGATGACAAGTGAACAACTGTTTGATTCACAGCTAACAAAATTGGTTAAATCCTTTTCTGCTTTCTAAAAATGAACAACAGTTGCTTCCAATCATAAAGAAGCTACTGGGTTTTATTCTGTTTAGAAAGTGAAACTTGGCCGTGCAAAACTAGCTGCCACAATGCCAGTGGTTGCTAGCCTGTTTTCATACAGTTTCCAAAGGGTTTTATTTCTTTGGGTGTTCTGTGTGGTTGTTAGAGCATTGCAGTTTGAGGTATCATTCATGTCTATAGCACAAACAGTGCAGGACAAGTTATCATTTTACCTCTCAGGTCCACTTAAATTTGCAAACTTCTGTAGAAAATGTGAGTATCTCTCACATCCATAGCAAAACAACACAAATTATTTAGCAAAATCTTTTGTGATGTATTTGTCAAGATAACCCATATTTGAAATCTGACCCATGCCTTTAACCCATCCAATGAGTAAAGCCATGAACTGCAAGCCATGAACACACACACACACCTGGAGCAGTGGGCAGCTATAACTGCAGTGCCCATTACTCAGTCATATCCTACCAGTATTGGGAATCAAACCTGCGAACCTTGCCTTTGGGTTACAAGTCCAATTCTAACCATTTGGCCACAACTAATCCAAAAGACTTCCTGAAAGGTGTGTCTGACCTCCATAGAATGAGTAAAGGTTACCATGTCCCATCATTATGCAATGGCCAAGGACCAATGGAAGATCAAATGAACTAGTCTGCTGTGGTGAGCTGGTTCACACTGAAATTAACACCAAGCAAACTTCATTTTGGCAGATTTGATTTGAAATGGTGTTACACCAGTTCATTTTTCAATTTTGCTTTAGGTATATCAAGGCTTAGAGGTTAGAGGTTTAAGCTCAAATTAGCATTTCAAATAAGCAAGAAGCTTCCTTTATTAAAATTAGAATATACTATGCAATTTCAATACCTTTAAATGTGGTGAGGTCATCTATGTGTGTGCTTATGTGTGTTTGTCAACATATTATGTGTTCTCAACAGGACCAAGAGTGGGTGATAGAGTGAGAGGTTGCTATGGTGATGCCTTGTGGTGTCAGAGGGGTGAGAACAAACTGGTGTGTTAGATGGAAGAGAGTTTCAATACACACTAATACAACTACTTTCACTGTCTTTGATAAGAAAAACACTCAGTTTGTCATAACATTTGAAATCTCACTTTCAAACCAATACGAGGCACTTTGATTGAACCCAGCTGAGGTAGTGAGGTAGTTTTTATGCAGTCTGGTGAGGCAGAAGCAACTGCAGATTGTGGTAAGACAGCGGAAGAATCGTTTATCAGTCTATTCACTGTGGCATTATGAAAACAGTGTTGCAGAGAGAAAGTGAGGTTTTTGAGACTGTGTCAGAGGCTTAGCTGTACTGAAGAAATGCTTGGGTTGCATGTCATTGTGGCGATTATTCTGTGATATACTTTTCTGTTTCTGTCATTTTTTTGAAAGGCTGATGCATATAATGATGCACCCATGCAACTATGAATTATGTAAATGAACTTTTAGTGGCTATAGGCATTTGAAATAGACAGTCAGTGGTTTTCATTTGTTACAAAGCCAAAATGTTTTTTTAGACCTAACCTTTCTCTTGCAGGAAAACTGATGACTGACCAATGACTAATCATGCACTACACAAACTCCTGTACAATCACATGCTTTCTGGAAAGTGTCCCTCCCCTGATATTACCTGGTTCCAGCTAGCATGTAGATTCATGGCTCAACAGAAGCCTGTTTAAAAAAGAGACAATATGCACCTGGCTCTTTACATTAACAAAGGACAGAAAACGTAGCTATTTCAAAGGAACATTAATTGTGAAATCAAGCAGACCTGAGCAAGAGAACATGTTCATAAGGCTTAGATTATTAAAGGCTTAGATTATTAGTAATAAAGTTAGATTAAGATGGAGACATGGGGATGAGGGTGTTTGTTGTAAAATGAGGAGAGAGGGAGACACAGAAAGATGGATATTGAGGTTGATCTGGGACAGTGTGTGCTGGAACGCTGAGGTTAGACCCTGTACTCACTTTTCCCTTGAAAATCAGGGAGCCCTGAGTCGATTAGAGACAGAATCAGAGCTAGGCCAGGGACTTTAGACCTCACCAATAGCCCCCCTACCCCAATTTCACCCCCTGTTTATCTCTCGCCCACTCTCTTTTGTCCTCCTATTGAGGCACTTATTTCAAAATAACCTCTTATTTATGCTCTCTCTCTCTCATCCCTTATTTTTTGCAGCCACTTTATCATTTTTATTCCTTTGTCACATTGTTGGCTCTTCTCTTCTTTCTTGTCTCTTTTCCACTTCTCCTTTACTCCCTTTCATCCCCCTAAGCTGTAACCTTCACAACTTGTCCTATCATCTAACTGTAGAAACAATGGGCTGTGAATTTTATCAGCACAGGTTCTGTTTATCAGACGATTATTCCCGTAATGTTATTTCCTGTGATACATGGTAAGAGGCATGACAGCTCAATGCCATATGCGTCTGGTTTGTGTGTGCCAATAGTAAATGAGTCAGGCAAATGTTTTGAAGTAGTAGTCACATTCTGTTCTGATGTTTAAGGCATTTGTTAACCTATTTAGGTTGCCAAACAATTTAAAGGGATAGCTCTCCCAAAAATAAAAATTCTGTCATCATTTACTCATCCTCATGTTGTTCCAAACCCATATGACGTTCTTTCTTCCACGGTAAAGAAAAGAAGATTGTTAAAAAAAACCTCAGAGAATTTACTTTGATTGTGGGGATAAGAAGAACAGAGTCAACATTCAAAATTCCTCAGATAGAAGTCTACAGTTTAGGAATGACCTAACAGTGAATAAATGACGACATCATTTTCATTTCTGGGTGAAGGAACAGTTTAATTTGTTCAACATACAGAAGAAGTGTGAAATTGATCCCTTGTCTGGTTTAACATAGACTGATCTATATAAAAGACCCTTTAAATCTGAACACAGTTATAAAACAAACTATTTTTTTTCCTCTTAATCATGACCATGTCTCTCTCCTTTCTTTTTCCACAGGCCAGGGAGTAGCTCCCCTCTTACTCCCCGGCACCCCCCTTAACCCCCTCCCACCCTTATTGACTTCTCTCCACTACATGTTCTCATCGTCCGAGCATTCCCTCCACCATGCCGAAAAGCTGTCTCTCATTTTCCCACTGTGTTCTTCTAGTCTGCACTGTGGGCTGTAAGGGGGGCCAGGGAGTGGACCCCAAACGACGTGGCAGAATGTGTGCCTGCGTATGTGTGTCTCTTTATTGGACCACTACAACCACACACCCTACGGGTACAGACAGATGAATATGATGTGATTTGTTCAGATACATTTCCCATAAATGATGTCTGTCCAATATGGCCTCTGGAATTAATTACCAGTGAATCCTGGAAATAATTCATCAACAGCTACAGTACAATGGTTCAGAGTGGAATTTCACTGATACCAACCATGCAATTTCAATAACCAGCAGCTGGGTTATGCAGGGATAAACTAACAGGCGAATATGGAAAGCGAGAGAGGAAAGAAAAAGGAGGCAAGAACGTTCTATAATGAATGTGGTGGAGGTTCTGTTTGCTTGTGTACGTTTGTGTGTATCAGAGATGTTGAACACAACAGGAAAATGTGGGAGGGTGTGGGAATAACAGCAAGGAGGAAACACTTCCCTCAGACGCACATACATTTACCCACATGCGCACACACACTCCTTGCACATGCATCAACTCCCCGGCCCCCTGCAGACTCAGTGGGGGGTGGTCAGTAAGGCTGATTTTGGCAGTGAGAGTCTAAAGGAGTCTTAAAACACTGAGAAATACATTAGCTAAGAATGCAAAAAAATACACCAGACTTGAAGAAAAGAATGAAGAAAAAATATTGGAAGGAAAAAACACTGACAATGAAACCCTAAGGCAAATATGAGACTGAAAGGAAAGGTCCAAAATTGTGCTTTTCTGAATCAGGTCTGAATCAGGGAACTACACAATATGTCTTTTTCTATATAACACACAGGGGACAGTATTGATTTGTTCTGAGAGAGTTGCTTATTGATTCAGGAGTTGTTATAAAGGTAATTTTCATAAGAGTTATTGCTGATTTTAACGTAGAGTTGGTACTTTGTTCAGCCCATTTGCATTGCATTAGATTTGAAAACATCTTCTTAGTCACAGCATGTTACATAATAACGTGCACCCAGTGCCCAGTGTAATCAATTACCCATAATACCACACAATGTGTGCATGCTGTTTGCATTTGTGTGTGTTGGTGATAAAGCCAGTGTCACAGGGGGTATAAGGCTTCAGAACCAAACACAAAACATCCTTCCTAGATTACAATTTAATGAACATGCTATTTAGTGTTGATTTGCTTACGTAACATAGAAAGATTAAATGATTGTCTGTCTGTCACTCTTTAGCAGCAGGATTTAAAGCTAAGTTACTTTAAAGTCTAGTTACTTGGTTTTGATTGCTTGGTTCATTTTCTAAGCTTGCCTGTAACCTATTTGCTGCAAAATGCTGCACTCCTTAATACTGTTACTGTTTGTTTTTTAAAAATAGTGAAAGCAATTTAACACTAACTACATCCTGTATGTTTAGGTGACCATGATCTGCCTCCCTCTCTCTCTCTCTCTCTCTCTCTCTCTCTCACACACACACACAGTCTGGTTCAGCTGAAACAATATAAAAGTTTGTTGGTTTAGGTTAGTGTTCAGTGTGTATGTGTGTGCGTAAGGGGACAGGGTTCATTCCATGCCAGCTACTCAGTCATCCTTTGTAGCAAGGTCCAACTGGAAGTCAAACATAAATCGACACATATACAATAGCATCTGAACAAAATCTGTACACAATAGTGTGCGTACAAAGAGTACATAGATAGCAATTAAGATAGAATTTTTACAATCTCTGTTTTAATGATCAGCTCTTTCAACTTCCATACCACCCCCTTTAAAAAGTTCAGTCTTCTTAACTAGCTTTACTAGCGAGAGTGCTGTGATTAACCTGCATTGTTTATTTCTGGCAATGCTGGTTGACCACAGAACTCTTGCTAGTAAAGCTAGTTAAGAAGACAACATCTTTTGCTTGTGAACAGCATGGCTATCTTGGTTCACCAGCTAGACCAGTGCAGAACCAATACTAACTATTATAATCTGGCCTGAACCAGCATGGAAATGTATGCCTGTCTAAGTCTAGTCTTTTCAGCAGGGATCCTCAGGAATTCCTGTACACTCATAAACACCTTAACAGGGCTGGTATGGTATGTTTCTCTTTTTTAAAGCTGTGTACAGGGGGTTAAAGGCAAATGTTTGAGCAGTCAGGCGTACACTTGCCCTGAGCTTCATATTAGCAGCATGTTCCACCGGCTCTTCTAGCAACCTGGCTAGCGCTATACATACATAATGACTGCCAACCTCTTCCAACTTCTCTGTTTATCTCTTCATCCTGAGAATGACATTGTACTTCATGTAATATTTTCAAACAATTCACTCAATGTGACTGAATTAACATCACTTTCCTGTTCCTTGCTTGAATTAGACACTTAGACAAGCAGCTAAATTTATTTATACAAGCCACCATCATGGCTTCTGCAGAAGATTGGTGATCACACATAATAATTAAAAGTTACTGATATTTTTTCCACATTATCCTTTTTGATTTCTCTCTTGATATCTCAGTGCTTAGTGAACACAAGTCCATTTTAAGCGCTGGCGACCAGCAAGCCAAAATCAACAGTGCAAACATCTCACTGGTTGCATTTTGACTTATGTAAAATTAACCGTGTTCCAAAGTCCAAAGCAGATAATGTCCTGTCAGTCTTCTCACCTTTCACAAAAACATCAGAAAAACATTTCTACCAGATTGTGTGATGAATGACCATTCCAGCAAAGCTTCTTGTGAAGCCACTAACTAATTTTTATTCCTTACCAGCAAACAACAACAGTCAACCTGTTCATTTTAACTAAGACAGCCAAATAGTTAGATTGGAAAGAATGCTTTTAACAGCTTTGAGAAACAGTCTCGGAGAGAGGGGGTGGAAAGAGAGAGAGACTCCTCTACCTCCTCTTACACCACCACAAAACCACAGGACTGACACAAGGTGGGAGAGCAGGTCGCTATGGCAACTGACGAGTGGCCTCCAAGGAGTGTCACACACATCCCCTAGACTTCCTCAATTATCACACACACACACACACACACACATATGCTAGGGAGGGCTTCAGTGCTTGCTCTGGGTGGACATGTTGGTTGCTACAATAATATTTTAGCAAAGATCTTCAGACCTTATCTTATAGTAATTTTTTATCTTAAAGTAATTTTGAGGTTTCCCTGTTCATTGATGGTCACACACATACACACCTGTATGCTGTGACTGTATTTGTGGTTGGTGACTGCCTGGTCATTGTCATGCTGGAACTCTGTTGATTGGTGAATTTATTGGGTTTTTTGTCTGTAAGCAGGTGATGCCCCTAAAGGAAACACTCCCATCTAAACAATTTAATTTCTCCATCATTTAGCTGCTTCTCTGTGTCTTTATGGCTCTGTTGTTGGGGTGTTTTTTTGTGGCTTTTCACTTCAAGTTGCTGTTTACTTTTTGGACTTTTGTACTTTGTTCGCCACTTTCTCTACTAGAAAGTTAAAATAAAGCAACACTACTGACAAATTTAAATGCATAAACACCCACAACATTTTCTGTCAGCAAGTCTGGCACTTTCTGTCTCGCGCATACTTATAGAGAACATACACACACGCCCACACAAACAAGCGCACACTCTTCTTGCCTGGCAGCCCGAGGGTCCACCCCCCTCTTCATTCAGCCTGGTCATGTGACCCAGGCTGTGTGAGTAGAACAGTACTGTGTGAGCCATCCATTCATTTCCTCCTGAGAAACGGTCGGAGGAGGAGGGACGAGAGAGAAGGAGGTAACATCAGAAAGTGCGACAGAAGAAAACAAGACGTTGTAGAAAACCGAGATAACGGGACACTTTGAGGATAGTGGTTCTCGCTTTCATTTATTGAGATTGATAAACAAGGTCAGTACTGTTTGGTGTGTTTTTCTTACAGTTTATCACTCTTTGTGTTTGTTAGGCTGTGGACCTGTCAGGTGTCAGTTTAATTTACATTGTAAATGTTAGATCATTAGGAGCTGTATTTGTAAAATAACTAAAAATCTCTAATAAATATATTTACACTTTAATGTTAACATAGCATACATACAATATGTATAAACAATAAAATCTATCTCTATCATAAACAGAAGTCTGTAATATTTTAGGCTTTATGTCTGTTGCTATGGTGACAGAAGTATTGTTAAGTGGTTCTTTTAAACTTTTATTTATTGTTAATATGGTTGATGACATATCTGCATGAATGGCTTCTGACTTTATGACCTAGATATTTTTCTCTGAATTTTTTAGTACAACCCACCTAAAATTAATTGTAGCTCTTCAATCCATTTCATAAAATATATCTGCAGTATTGTTATCTTGTGTTTGACTTTTTTCCTGTTTGTAAGACATTTAGATTTACGAGTGCTGCACCAGCGGTGTATCTCAGGTATATAATCATAGCCAATTAAAATGCTACAAGGATCCTATATTATGAGTTTATTTTTCTCATGGGTACACTAGGCACTAATAAAACACTCATTGCATTGCTCTGTCTTCATTTAATCTGCTTCATACTTTTCTAAGAGTGGCTTCCAACACTGAAACATCTCTCTAAAACAAGGTATTGATGGTAAATGCATTATGGTTGTACGTAGACTAAAATGGGTTGCTCAGAAGAATAGTAGCTTTGTTTTAAACCAGTAGGGAACTAGAGTTGTTCTTTGGCTGTTGCATCTGTTGGTTTGATTGGAGATGGATGATTTTGCCTCTCCATCTGCCAGAGGTTTCCCTCTCAGGTATGAGACATGGCATTCCCAGCCAAGTCGAATAAACCTTCAAAGCTCTTAAAATGAAAAGAAATCATTCAAGAAAACCACAGCACTAAGTGAAATATAGTTTAAAGTATCTAAAAATATACAGCATCCTCCGCAGCACAGAACAGAAACCACACCTGAGAGTTCCTCCCCAGTGTCAATAAGTCTAGTGTCTGCCGCGTCTACGCCGGATGTGTCTCACGCTGCAGAAAATGGGGAGGAAGTTCGGGTCACTGGGTCTCGTGTTTTTGGAAGCATTTCTTCACCTAAAACCAATAAAATAGCAAACTTTCCCCTCGCTATGGCCTTTAGTTGACCCAGGAGGCATCTAGCTCTGACAGGTTCAACTCTGTGGGTGTGGGGTGGCGTTCCTGTAGATGGCCTTTATGTTCATAAAGTGGGCGAGATGTGGAGAGATGCTGAAGGGTGAATGTGTGGGCTCTGTGCAAACATAATCTGAATCAATAGCTTCAGGGGGTGTAAAACAGGTGTGGACAAAATAGTGAATTGAGAGTTTTTACAATAATAACTGCATTTATTTGAATTGCTTAGTATACATGTTGTAGTTGTAGATTTGATGAGATCTTAGATGAGATCTTTTACATTCATTGAATTCAACAGTAAAAAACTAGCCTATAGATATAAATGTAAAAAGATACAAATTGATAAAAAAACTTGGAGATTACTCTTTCATACTGTAGTTCAAGAGAATTAACAGACTTCTCAGTTTTAAAGTACAAACATTGTCTCAGATATTTCTCCAAACATTGTTTAGGAAAAAAACAATGGATAATTTACTGTTGACACACAGTTAGAGTCCAGCATAACATAGCTTAGATACGTTGTCCAGGATTTTCATATGAACTCAAACATTTGCTCCAATTTAATGACAAATGTTTGGGTTTATATGGATATCTCTGATTCTGTATTGCAGACTATGAAATCTTGGCAAATCTGAGAAGAGAGATCTCAAACGTATCTCAGGAGAAAAATCAGGTGGCGTAAACTAAAAGTTCCTATTTGTTCGTTTAATCTCAACATTTTTTTCTATGAGAAACCACTGGGATATCAGAGAGCTCATCTTTGAGCTCATTTTCTTTCCT
The DNA here is from genome assembly GCA_036877625.1 of Ambastaia sidthimunki. Lineage (NCBI taxonomy): Eukaryota > Metazoa > Chordata > Actinopteri > Cypriniformes > Botiidae > Ambastaia > Ambastaia sidthimunki. The sequence goes on from JAZGTK010000153.1 coordinate 68,239, forward strand.
ATGCGTAGTTTAAAAACCGAAACCAGCTTAATGGAAATCTAACTTCAAGTCAAAGATAGTCAAAGATTAGCTTAACCTTTTGCCTTCAAACCGGCATTTAGTGGAAAGCAGCTTTTGTCTGTATAGAAACGCTTGCACAAATGTGCACTTACATACACATCACACACACCTACACATATGTGCACAGAGAACAGAAATCAGACGAACCAAATCTCCTTTGTGACTCACCAGCCTTCAAAGATTGAAGTGGCAGGGTAGTTCCTGTACAGTACGGGAAACAGCGGGTCTCCCTAGTGACTGCCTGGGCCATTAAACAGAGTTCTGCAAAGGGCTTTAACTAGGGCCTGTAGCGGATACACTTCCTGTGAACACTGACTGAACTTTGACCCCATGGCCACTGCTAAAGGAGGCCTGACCTCCAAATGTGAGAGGAAGAGGCGAGAGCTTCATGTGGGATGTGTATCAGGTTAAAGATCTGTCACAGTTGTTGCTCTCAGAGTACGTTATTTTGCAAGAACTAAAAGAAGTGCACTTTATCTGCACTTTATCTGTTTGTCTGTGTCTTTCTCTGTCTTTCTTTTTTCCTGATCTGTTTTCTGAGAAATTAGTATTTTTTTTTTTAGAGGATTTCAGTTCTGGCTCGCTTTCTGCTCTAAGGATAAAACATAGTAGTTCCTTCTTTCAAGTATATCATAATATTTGAGTTTCATTTTTATTTGCAAGGTTCAAATCTCAATAAAATATAGAATTCTTTACATAAACCAAGCTTATTGTTTTATAAAATTAACGCCATTTTAATAATAACCTATGTCCAATTAAAAAAAGCATGAGCATTTGAAAATAATGACAGAACTCTCCGTTCATACAAGTTTTAAAGATCTTTGGAAGTAGCATTCAGAATTCACTTGGTTCTAAATCAGTGTGAATGGACATTCAGGTTCTGCTTATAGTCATTTGCTCTCGTTCACTTTCACCTTAAGTCGCAGCTGCGAGTTCTCCAGCCTCACAGAGGGCAGAGAGGGAAAAACAATTCTTACCCAGCCCTATGTGAGCATTCACTGCTGGAGAACAAACACAGCTGCCTTGCTCATTACGAGCAGAGGCTTCATAACACCCTAAGAAGAGGGGTAATACTCGGCTAAAACTTATGCCCTGTGCTCAAGAGTATACGTGACAAGACAAATGCGTGTTGATTTGTAAAAAACAACATTGTTTAATCGTGATAATCTGTTTTAGACGTTTTGGAAGAGCTGAGTAATTTCTAGTGATCACATCTTTTCCAGTTTCCCCTTCTTTCTTCCATTCTTTTCAGCAGGGTTCCTCTTTGTATGATGTTCAGTCTCTGGGTGGTTAGCGGTCACGCTAGTTAGCATGCTTGGTTGCTGGCACTCAAACTGCGCTTTAGGGGTTGAATCTTTTCTGGCACTGATGTAGAAGAGGCTCAGGCTTTCCCACAATGCCGAGGACAGCTGGGGAGGGATATCGCTGCCCCCTGAGCCCGCAAAACCTAATGGGAATGCGGGCAGATCTCTTCCAGCTGTGAACAAGACGATACTTTCAAGCACCTTATTAGGTAGTTATTAGGTTGAAGGTATTGTATTCATAATATATTGGTGATGATTTTTCTGGCAATATAAATTTAAGCATCTTGCAATGATTTAAAGGTGCTTTTTATGTGGCCATTATGTTTCATAAAACATGTCAGCGGACTTATTTTGTGATCCCTCTTTGTGATGAGCTGTGAGCTGTAAGAGTGGTAAATCACAATTTAGTACGACTTAGTAGCTTAACGCATTTTATAATTACTTACCATGATGTTGTTGGCAAGTTTGTTTTATTTCTAAAGCAATTTAATTGTTTGTTTGTGACATCATTCCAAAACGTTCATGATGCAAATACTCACCAAGCACACGGACAGTGTCTGTTTTCTTTAAATCCGTTGAGAATGTTCTTCCCTTTTGTATATGCATACTGCAGCATTCTGTGAGCTATCAGAGGTGTGAAGCTTGCAAAACAGAGCCCCTATAAAATGCACAATGGACTGCTCAGATGAGTATCATAAACTCTGACTCTAAACTCCAGTGATGATCATTAATTATGATCTAGACCAATCTCATTCCAAAAATGTGAGTCTGAGAGGCTGCCCTAATGGAAAACGGGAAGCAACCCCGCACATAGTTTTTAGTGTGCATGATGGTTTGTTTAACCATTGTATGATTGGATTGACTGAAGTCACTTGTATACACATTCCAGCATGCCCCTTCTTTTTCAGAGCTCTTATTCTTTAGTAACATATTTTTCACAAACTCCTCACGGCTGACGCCGCACGCCATTGTGCAATATTGCCTAATAACATGACCTTCACATATTGTGCAACCCAGTGTGTGCCAGACCTCTGATAATAAACAGTTTGACGGCATGCGGTTCAATAGTTCAAGTCAAATTACACACATCTGTCTCACCCTGTCCAGCGGAACACCAGAGAGAGAGCTTCAGATGTTTCTGGCCCGCTGTCTTCATGGAAGACAGCACAGCAAACCAGTCCAAGCTGTGACCGAGAGGCCATTTGTCTTTTTCTTTCACCTGATCTGGGAACAGTCTTGATTGCTATGGTCTTGATTATCACCAGTGTAAAAAAAGCCCTAAAACTGGTCCCAGACCTGTAATAACAGTTACAGAGTTGTTACAAATACTGCTCTGGATAATCTTACAACTTGCACTGCGGTGTCAGAAAAGAACAGATAAGAAGAAATTATAGACAGGAAGTTGAGAGAGAAAAAATGTATACCGTGTCTCTGTATAAGGCTTGTATGTTTGCATAACAGGAAAAAACAGCTTGTGACACTTTCACTTTTCAAAACATGCTTTCATATGTCAGTCTTAAGTGCATGTATCAACTCAAATCATTCTGTGAGGTTGAAAAATAGCTTTTGGACTATATTCAGTTTTCACTCTATGTGCTACATGGCCATAGACATTTAACAGAATTTCCACTCACAGACAAGATTTGAACTGCTGTCACCTGTATGGCAAGAGGCAAGAAGGTCCCACATGAGGTCGGTAAATACAAACCTATGCACTGCTCACACTGACATATTTAAACGGAGTGGTTCCAGGTTCCCTCTCAAATCTATAACAGATGTGTAAGTTCAGTCCTGGTTCCTTCTGAAAGCAATTGGAAAATCCAGAAGCCTGATTTCAGAACCAAATTTGAGAAATCTGCTGGAGACATTCTGTGGTGTTTATTTATTTTAAAACCTGTGAGGAGCAGATGAATCTTCACAAAGCATTAATTGTAAAACGAAGAAGGTTGTTTCATCCGTGAAGACCTTTTAAGGTCTTCATACATCAACATCTTCCCCATAACGTTTATTATTGTAGCGATAATTCCAAAATCACTCCACAGCTACTGACAACTGATCGCCGCTAGGTAAGAGTGGGCCTCTAAGAGGTCATAAAAGTCACAAAACAGGTTTGATCAAAAGTCTCGGTGATACTGAATGCTGCATCTACCATTTAGTAGAACTCCTCAATACCGCTCAACACAGAAGAAACACTGATAGGAACACATGTACAAAGAACAACATTTATGAGCCAGTACAGTGGCACGACATATTCAGATGAAACTCTTCAGAGATAAACACGGAGAGGTTAGTTACAAGGACTGGAATGTTTATATTTGTGACCACAGCTGTTCCTGGCAATGTTTGACTGCAAGGTTCTGGCCAATCAATTCTTAAAAAGTTGCTGTTCTTTTACTCTAGATGATTCAAAGACTGTAACAGCACACCTCTTCCGAGCGATTCTTCACGCAAACACACATACACAAACACACTCCTCTTTTCTCTCTCACTTCTTTCTTGGAGCTTTGACAATGGCCTGGCGCTATCCGACAGAAGTTGTCCTGCCAAGGAAAATGAGCTCTGCTGAAATGGAAAGTCTGAAGTCACTCAGGGCTTCTTGGCAGGAGACAATTATGCAAAGCAGGAGAATCCAGAAGAAATCTACTTCTTGGGGATGGATCCAAAGCTGTCTATGGATCTGCTCTGTTTTTTTAGCACATCATTTAAAAAAAAGAAATGGTCTGAATCCGGATCTTTATCCCAAGGCTTTGCCAGTAAGGGCCCAGATGTGTCTGTTATCTGTACGGGGAGGAAGGAGAAAAGGGAAGAGTGGAGATGAGGGAGATGTTTGTGCAAAAGGCATTATGGGTAAGGTCTGAGACTGGTTATCAGTACCATGGTAGAGGGCAGGAAACAGCCCTGACCCAAGGTCACATAGTGAACTTCCCAACTAGCCCACAAAAATGTTGAATCACCAATCTCTTTTCTCTAAGGACATTTCATACTGAACTTGCCAAGGATGACTTGACTTGTATGACCTCTTCTGATTCAAATAAAGATTAGGTCTAATCCTGAGTGCTAAGGGAAGAACATTTATCAGATTGCATTTTGGTTCAGTTCCAAACATATTAGCTCTATTTCCAAACATAGTGAGCTTGCTTGCTCTATTCTGCCTACATTGGCTGCTGCCTTCTATACCAAGAAAAAACAAAACAAAATATTGTTTCTTCTAAGAACAATGGTCCAGACATATGACAGACATTTTGTAAATATTAATAAGTAAACGTTGACTTCTACAATAAACAACAGTGCTGGACAGTGTAACAGGATGAGACAAGGACATACATAAAATGGCACATAGTATGGCAGTTGTTGGGGAGTCAACAGAATGTGTGTGTGTGTGTTTGTGTGTGTGTGTGTGTGTGTCTGTGTTTGTATCCACGCCACAAAAACCTGATGTGCTCACTGTAGACAGCAAGCCTTCAAAGGCAATATGGCATAGGGGTGATCAATTCTGCATGGAACTTGCTAAAACAAAGTCTCTTAAAAGGCAGCATGAGGTTGCTGCCTACCCTCTGGAACAGCCTTCATGTTTGGAGCATACCTATGATGCCTTAAAATGCTCCCTAGGTAGGCAGCTCATTGGGTTTTTACAATAGAAGTGAGAATGGTAACTGTTTGGACGTTTGGAAATCCATCCTTTGTGGCATTTTTTTATAATATTGTGGCCAATAATGTCAAAAAATAATGGCTAAGAACATCTTTATTACCTTCATAATTCAAATCATCAGAACAGTGTAAAAAAATATCAAATACTCTCCTAACGTTTCCATCTGAGAACAAACCTCATAGAGTTCTAAGCCTCATAGATGTTTCATGAGCTGTAACATACACACATCTGTGGAACACAAGGTTCTTCTTGCCCTCGTATATACAGATGTCAAGTGGGGTGATATCAATCTGCACCTGGGTGTGGTGAACACCAATACTTTAAAGTGGATTTCCACATCTCAGTAAGTGTAGTGTCCTCAGACTGGTACCAATAATGTGGGTTTGGGCACAGTGGATATACACAGCATTCTGGAGCAGAGTTTTTTAAGTGGATTCAGCCAAGTGGACCACACCCGTTTCTCTTACATCCTGTCTGCCAGGGTTACAGTCATACACACACACAGAGGTAAACTAACCAGGTCAACAGAAGCCAAAACAGTCAGCAATTTCCAACATCTCTAATGAATCTTCAAGTGCTGTAGTAAGAGGAAGAAATCAGGTGATTTTCAGATACAGTCCACCTCCTCCACCTAACAGAGCTGCAGAACTATAAGAGCAGGACTAACCTTATGGCCTCCAATAAACAGGGAAGCATTCACACATTTGCAACACTTTTGAAAGCTTTTTATGCTGGTATGTGAGCACAGTTGCTGGTGCTTCATTCCTGTAATGGTAGTCTTAGTGAAAATTCATGAAGGTAGAATGATGGATTCTCATTCTGAATATTTGACCATGAAAATTGGTCAAATATTGATTGCCTAAATATGATTATTAGATATATTTCTCTGGAGCAGAGGATTATATTATAGTAATCTAGGTTTATATTTTATGTACTGTATTAGAACATGTCTTATTTGGTTACTCGCTTGCCAGATAATTTAAAGTTTAGCTTTAAGATATCTAGAACAATACGATAGACTGTAATTTTGTGCCAGCAAAATTTCAGAGGTTGTTTTTAAAGCTGCTGTGTGGGGTTGTAAACAGAACTCTTTAATAACAGTTAATGATCTGGCCCACACAGAATCTGTGCCTGCAGGTCTCAGCAGAAAACTCTACAGTTTTTTATCAGACTTAGAATCTGTCATTCATAAAATTTTGCCTGGATAACAGATAGAGTTCACAAGTGAAAGCCTCTGTTCTGATCTTGTAACATGCTCTAGAACTAATAAGTAGTGGAAAACATTTTTCAGAATATGTAAACATTGTCACACAAGTAAAATTGCTGTTGTACTAAACACCACCACAGCTGTGATGGACCCAGGATGATTGTCTGACCGCTGCAACCACAGACATGCATTCTGTTGAAATATTAGCACTATTGAAACGCCTCCTGTCCAATCAAATTAGAGAACTGAAACGATCACTAAACTCCTACATTTTTATGTTGTTGATTTTACACAGATATTGGTCTCACACTAAGCACAGCTTGTATGCACAAATCTATGGCTGAGGTTTCATCACAGCTATACCAAACCCCATTCGATTTCTCTGTTCCTCACAGCGGCTAACTGTGTTATTGAAGACAGCCTAACATTCCTGTCTTGTCATCCTTCACAGCACAGTGCATCAGGATGCTAATGCTGGATGGAATGCCAGCCCTGCCAGTCAAAATCGATCCTTCAGAGTCACAGAGGCGGGTAAGTGGGTAAAGCAATAGTGTCATAGTTGTGTTGTCCCTATTATAGCTCACTTTGTATGGACTTCACTTACGAATAAGATGGAATCTGCTGATTATTTTTGTATTTTCTACTTAAAATATACTTGAGGATACACAACATTGTTCTTGAAAGCTAAAACATAAAAGAAGCCAACATATTTCTAATAAACAAACATGAGAAGATGTCTAGAATTTTGTTAAAGATGTTGTGCAGGGTTTTCTGTGCATGCAGATTCCATGTGGGCCTGTGGCTTTATGGGCAAGTTCTGGTACTTGTTGACATGATATGTGAGTGTGCTTTACTTTGATTTTGGCATCCTGCTTAATCGTTGTCTACAGTGGTTGTCTAAGATAACCCATTATTGAAGTCTTAAGGCCTGTTATGCATGCTCCCCCAAGCCCTAAAGCTCACTTTTTGTTTTCATGTTTAGCTAAACAAAACCTACACATGCTATCTTATATTTTATGATCTGTTTTACCACTGTAACAGTTGTGTTGTTGTCGGGAGAGTTCGGGTGCAGGATGTGCGTGGGCTACGCAGCCCAGCTTTGAAGTGCATTAAATCAACACGCAGTGAAGACGCTGAAACGTGTTTCTTGTTTGAGTGGGCCCAATGCCAAGTCCCTTTTCTTGGAAATGCATCCCCCCCACCCCCATTTAAGCCATCCTCATCAGAAGCTATTCCAATTCGGACAATTAGCCGTAATGACTGGTAGCCCCCCGTATGAGGGGTTGGATAAGGGCTGGATGGGAGGGTAAGGACAGGGAGGTGGGAAAGGTGAAGCATGAGCTGGGAAGAGAGAAAGGGGGTTGGGATGAAGTTTCAAAACATGTTCCATTTTGGCTGTACAGCCTCCAAGACAACCACAGTAAAAAACAGGGGAAATTTTTGGCTAGAAATAATACTGCCAGTGGACCACTTTTTGTCCATGGTTTCATTGAGCCTGAGTGAGTGCTTCTGACATGTTTAACTGGAATGTTTTTCCAATTTATGGATGTTAATTCAGGATAACAGCTAAGTCTGTAAATGTCTGAAAGGCTGTTTTTTTACTTAAGTTTTTGTACTTATTTAATGACCAATAGTAGGTTCAATTACGATTGGGCCACAATAGTTGTTATAGCAATTTACCGGCCTACTAGTAATTTTAAAATTTCATGTCTCTCTTTTTTTTTGGTTTTGATATTTTTAGCTTTGGTGCTTTAATTAGCATGCTGAAAGCAAGCAGTGCATTAGCAGTTAGACAGTTACGTTCTATGGAAAGTTGCATCGATAGCTTATCACATTTAATTGCATATGAAAGTAAATGCATTAAGACAAAAACAGTAAAAGCTAAAAATACACCTGAGGACAAAAAAGTGGCTTATGCTTATCATATGAAATCAGGCTAAAAACAGTGCACAGGGTTTGTCCCTGTGACCAATAAGTCATTCAGGCATCCAGCTGACAAACTGGTTTTGAGAATATGTACTTTTGCATATTTCTACAATTAATAATAAAGTAATAAGGAGTTAATTCATTTAATTATGTGTGTGTTTTCTGTTCAGTCTCCTGTGATCCATGACTATGCTGAGATGGGTGTGCTGGTGTTCAACCGCAGATTTCGGACAGATGAAAGACGATTTCTGTCTGACCCATTCCAGATGCAAACAGAGCCTGTGGATCTGTCCACCAACAAAGCCAGAACCTCCCCATCTTATTCAGCATCTTCATCTTTATCCTCCTCACCCTCATCATCGTCATCATCATCAATACAATTTTGTCCACAATCTCCTCCGTCCAGAAAATCAGTGTTATCTTCATCACCACCATTATTATCCTCCTCCACTTCTGTGATAACCTCTGTTCCTCGTTTGAAGATGTCTCCACCCAGCTCTGGTCCAGTGGTGGCATCTCCCCCATCCAGAAGTCTCAGTCGGCAATCGTTTTTGCACATACCCCAGCTGATGCCTCCATGCTCCAGCGCCGTTCATCTCCACCCACGTAGGGTCCCAGTGGTAATGCAGCCCATGCCTCTGGTCTACACTGGGGTGGGATCTCTGGGCAACAGCCGGCTTATGATGCCACTTCTGGAGGAAAACAGGATGCGCAGAAAAGGTATGACTTCAAATTTCAAATACTGTCAATTGAACTTTATTTACTTTAGAATTATCTTAACACGGTGTCCTAACCAAACGCGATGGGATGTGCGATAAAAAATATATTTTCCCTGTTAATCTGAGGTTTTGTGCTTACCAGACGCAACAATTCTGTTTTAGAAACGTTTTTTATTTCTGCGATGTCGCAAGTGATAGGTCATGTACTGAATGATTTGTATCATATTAAAAGGTTTATTCTGAGCTATAATGAAACAGCAATGTATAATTTACCTCAGATGTAAATATGTCTATTGACTAATAATATTGACTATGCACTTATCCTTTTCATAGCAAATGGGAGACAACAGTGCACTTCAAGAGAGAAACCGTTCACACGCTGATTTGTGATGGAATTTGTCTCTTCAGGTGTGAACAAACAAATTTGCTTATCACTGAAATTTTGTTGCGTCTCCCTCGGTGTCATGTTGAAATCACGTTCTTTTAAGATTTAAAAGACCTATTATCTCACATGGACATCTCACAAATCTATGGTAACTTTTCCTTTTGGTTATTTTACCAAACGGCACATGAATGCAGTACTGAAGCAGTGGACTGCACCCTTCTTAATGGTCTCTATACTGTAAGTACTTAACATTATAGAATGTCTTGGGTAGTGAAAGTAATGCTCACTTTCAAATTGAATTCACTCAGGGCCCTTCATGTGCTTTAATTAGCATTGATTTATTGTTCTAATTTACAATATCATAGAAAGAAAGAGGAAGAACACCCTCTTTCCTCTTCTTGTGCAATGTCTTTCATACTCTTCCTATCACTGGCTGTCCCCTCCTTCTCAGTAGGTGGACAGCAGTGTGTTTAAAAGCCTGTCTTTGAGTTCCCTTGTTCCTGGCAGGGTCAGTGACAGAGCCCAGAGCTTGGCTGTGTGTTAGACAGACTCAGCTCTTATAAGTGCAGTTCCATTGTGTTCGGCTCTTTATGTTCCTCAAATAGGCAGCAGCCAACATCCCCACAGGAAGTAGATGCTATGGCAAAAAAATGCTGCTCAGCTGAATAAGGGCACCTGGGTTTATTAGTGACAGAGTGCACAGTGGAAACACAATAGAAGCTGCGGTAACAGGCAGGGTTAAAGAGACACAAAATGAGAGACATGGTTAGAAGACACAGCAAAGTAACATCCTCTTCGCAAGATCATCTTTGTATGTCTTAAATTTAAATGGCACTTTCCAAAAAATCTCCCATGATTCCGCTTGATGTTACAATAGGCATTAGGTGGCATGATTTAAATGTATTAAATAATTTCATTTTCTTTTTTGTCATTTATACAAATACTGTTGTTAACTGAATTCTTTTTAACTTCTTTTTACCTTTAACCCTTTTACCCCAGTTAATGAAAAACTAATAATTGTCTTAAATGTTTATAAATGTAATGTTTATATTTAATGTTTATACAAATTACATTTTTAATATTTGTTTAATTAAAAAGTTACACAAATTAGGATTTTAAAAGTGAATATAGATGCATTTGGATGCAAACCCTAATATAGAATGAAAGACTAAATAATAAATACATTTTCTGAGGGTTAAGCTTTATTCACTGACTAAAGTTTTAGGCCCTGTTTTGTACCCTATATGGCAAATTATTTATCAATCACTTACATTACCCCATGCAATCTCGCTGTTTCGCCCTCACACACAACACACACAAACAGTCAAAATCTTTTCCTGCTCAGGAAAGCTCGTGCCTCTGGGCAAGAGAGCTGCTTTTAATGGGCTCTGTAGCTAGCCAGGCTTTCCTTTCATTCTTTTAGTTATTTTTCATCCTGTTTCCTTTGGGGGGAAGAAAAGACACAAAGATTAGAGACGTCCAATGTCATATAAGTCTCTTATTCATCTTGTATTAGTGTGTGTGTGTGTGTGTGTGTGTGTGTGTGTAAACAAGCAGGTTGACACATAATTAGACCTGTGCAGTTCACACTTTGCTGATCCAATTTTAGTTCATTAAAAACATTCAAGATTCACACACAGAGACCAGCCCCCTACCTTGAGGGTCTGTGCCCTTATGCTCCGCAGTCTATCATGAGGTAACCATAGCAACAAAGCATGGATGACACGAATACAACAGAGAGTTTTGAAATTGCTTTTACAATAAAACAAACAGAAAAAACACACTTCTGACAAATATAGTGGTTTATATTCTGTCATTTATATTCTTTTAGAATATATTATCAGGACATGAATAAAATTGTTATTTAATGTTGACAGACCTAATGTGTCAGTGTATAAACACAGACTGTAGAAAACACTGTTCTACTGTCCTGATTGTAGTAGTATTTTGTAGTGTTGTTTTTCCAAATTACATTAATAAAATCATACAGGCAGTGCTTTAAATATACCTGTTCTATAAGCTTTTTCGGAAGCATTTTCAAATTTCTAAAAATACAAAAATATATGTCTAGAATTCTAGGGTAAAAAATAATAACTTTGACATAGATTGTTTCCTCTAAGGTAACTATGTTTTATTTTATGTTTTATTATTTAAAAAGCAGTGAAGCAGTTTTAAATAATATTACTATTTGGAAAATGTTGTCCACCAAATCAATGCCAAAATGGTGCAACTACAATAACATACAGCCATTTTGTTGTCATGTGACAAGAAACCAGAAACTGAAAATGATGTTACAGATTGGACCTCTGTATACCCTCATTACTGTGTCAAGTTCAGTATTTATAATTATTAGTTATTATTACATAATATTGGATCTTTTAGCAAAGTAAATTCAAATCAAATGGAGTAATTTCGAAAAAATAGCATAATATTTATGATCTAAAAATCCATGATGCTTCATGATATCTGTAAAAACATAATATGTTTTCACCTTGTTACTTCATAGTTAGACCACTTGACGTTTCGGGTGTCATTAAATAATAACTTTTGTTAAAAATGGTATAATTGTTTTCTTGTAAATGTATGAAACCAACATTACACACATCATTTATATTCAATACTCCACCAATCTTGTCTTTCGCAGTCACACAGCGAATGGCAGACGGACTGTCACCACGCCGCTCTTTGAGTGACAGTGAGGATGATGACCTGCCCAACGTGACCTTGGAGAGTGTGAATGAAACAGGCTCCACTGCCCTGACCATTGCCCGTGCTGTGCAAGAGTAAGAACTATCCCATCTGATGTATAATCCTCAAAATGATTTTAAACTGTTATTAAATGATAAGATCCTCAGATATAAGATTTTAAATATACAAGAAGCTCATCATTCAACCAGGATAGCCAGTGTAGGAGGGCTGGGACTGGACTTACGAGCCTCTGGGCTTTGATGGGAATGACTGGGTTCAGGTAAGGATAGAGGCAAACAGCTGGCAGTGCTGTGTAAATGTGTCTGGACAGGATGAAGGTGACAGTATGTTTTATAATGAGGTGCAGGTGTAAATATAAGGGTGAAAGACAGAGAGAGTGAGTGAGATTTCTGGAATGGACCTGTTGAAGCTGATATAGCGATTGTGTAAACTGTATGTTTATGAATCTTAGTGTGAAAATCATGTCATCTATGCCCACCCAAAATACAGTAGTGTATAATGTCTGTTTGTGTATAAATGTAAACAGGCATTTTTCATTTGTGCTTCAGGCTGAATGTTCTGGACATACGTGCACAGGTCAGAGCAGGTTTATATATACACACACATAAATGTACCCCTGGACCCTGACCCACATGAATAAAGTCCATTTTTACCATTTTTATTACATTATACATTTATAAAAACTGATCACAAAACAATGATGCTGATCTGCACGTCACCACCACTGGAAAGCCCCTCTGGTTTTCTCCAGTGGGAAATATACAGACAAAAGACGGAACATAAATGGCTGTACTGAGTTTAGTCGGATGGAAGCTGCTGTTTCCCGCCGTGTTTCTCTCCTGTCCTTCTTGTTTACAACAGTCTAATACAGATTCCTACTGTAAAACACTCTGACCTCGGACTAAAATTCCAGGATTCATGTGACCACACATCGGAATGTGGAAAATAATGACAGCATTTTAGAAAATGCAGATAACACCTAAGGAAAATAAAAAGATCTAGGATGATTTCTTTGTTTATTTTCCTCTGGAGTGTGCCAAAAGCTACAGGTGTCACCCAACACACACATATATACACACAATCACAACATGTACTCCTGCTGCCCAAAAGAAACAGGAAGTTGCTTTGTGGGGGTAAAAATGCCCCAGACAACATTCCCAGTAAAGGAAATATAGCTTACTGTAAAGTATGCTAACTTCCGATCTGCATATACATAATAGATATTTGTGTGCGAGCATTGCTGTGTATGTACTTGTTTTTGTACCTATTATTTTAACATTTGCATGTATAATATTTCTGTTCATGCCTACAGCAACGAATGTGCTTGAGTGAAGTGTCCTAGACCTCAGTTGTACCAATAACTATGAAGACGAATGAATGACCAAAATTAAAATATGATCAACATATTTTGCTAATTTTCCTGATTTTTGCAAAGATATTTTCCAAATACGTCAAGTGGCTGCAATCGATTCCTCTGTTAACATCACTGCATTCTAGTGGCCACTAAAAGTATTACATATATTGTCATTTTAACACAGGGGGTCGGGGGTTATGGCGTTTAACAGAGGATCTGATTTCACACATTGTAGAACGCATAGTTTTTGTGACTGCTACTATGACACAATGCCATTTATTGGTTTACTTACCTAAAAATCGTGCTGTCATTACAGTTCCTTTTTGCCGTTCAGTATTGAGGGTCTGCGGAGGCCCAGGCCCGCAGAGTCACCCGACTCGAAGAGGAGACGCATCCACAGGTGTGAGTTTGAGGGCTGCAATAAGGTGTACACCAAAAGCTCTCACCTGAAAGCCCACAGACGCACACACACAGGTAAGACAGCCTGTTGACAACAATACAACCCACTGTCCAGATGCTCCATTGTCTGTTTCTATCCCACATACATCTCAGGTCATGATATCGTTCTCTGACTCTCGCAGGTGAAAAGCCATACAAGTGCACTTGGGATAACTGCACGTGGAAGTTTGCACGCTCCGACGAGCTGACGCGGCATTACCGCAAACACACGGGCGTCAAACCGTTCAAATGCAGCGACTGTGACCGCAGTTTCTCCCGTTCCGACCACCTCGCCCTCCACCGCCGCCGACATGCTCCGCAGACATGCTTGGTGTGATAAAGACATTTGCTGGACAGAGACAGATAGAGCTGGTCTCTTTCTGTTAGTTTCAATGAAGGTCTGGATTTTGCCCGCAAACAGAGGTGGACGTTCCTTTATCCCAAAGAAATTATCGTTCTAGGATTCGGACAGAAAGGTGGAAGTTAGGACGGGACTGATCGAGATCAATGTGATAAGATATTCATAAGCCTTTACAGTATCTATCTGTCTCTCATTAGTTTATTTTCTGCACTTTTATTTTGGGTTTATTCAAACCAACATAAAGGTCAGTAAATTTGGCATTTACACTGACCACTGTATATGCTGTCTTGTACTAATAATGTACTATTAAAAGCCATTTGCTGTTACAAATGTATTTAATCTATAAAACGGTCTGCTCATTCACCAGCCATATGCAATTACAGATTTATTTCACAATGAATACCAACCAGGGTTTGTTATGCATTTAATAAGTGAAAATCACTTTGAAAACAAAAATGAAATTTACAATTTGCAGGGTGTAAATGGCGTGACTGCTAGTATAACAGTTAATCCTCACTGTGCAGATCAAAGTATAAATCAGTTTTTCAGTACACATGGCAACACAGACAAAACAGTAGACACAGGACACGACATGGTTGCAACAATATTTATTGCAAATTCACATTTTAGCTTCAAACTCTGCATGGGCTCCAACTGTCCCTTTATTATGGAAGCTGAAAGGGTTGTTTCATCATGTTTAAATGTGAAGAGAAGGCCATGTTTCATTATTGTGTTCTGTTCTCTCAGGAGTCAGCTGTATAAGAGAGAGGGGGGGGGGGCTCTCTCACAACCTTTTAAACTTTCCTTGCATCATTTGTGCACAAAACTAGTGTAGCATAAGTCTGTATATTTTTTGTAAGCTTCATGTGGTATATCATTTTTGTTTGTTTGTATGTATGTCATATATTTGTTCTGTATTCTAAGATTTGCACCCTTTTGTTCATAAGTATGTGATGCCAAAATTAATAGTATTTTAAAGGGAACCCAGTGACTAATAATCATGAAAAATGATGTGTAAATGATCGTCAAATGGGCATTCCTTTCATTTTCTCTTCTACAATGATGTATCTGTAAATGATGTTATGGTAAACATTTCATTTTTATATGGATTTAACTGTGAATTTATACATAAATACAGTATATGTTAGATTAAGGCATGAATTAAAGCACAGATTGGTATGTACAGAAAAGACTTGTCACTTTAAAGGCTATACCCTCACAGCACCGACAAGTACTTTTGTGATTATGTAAGGATAATATAGAATGGAAAAATAACTAGGGCTTCATTTTGTATTCAAACAGAAGCTTTTCTTTTAAATGCAAGTTTGTTTCAGTAAAGAAACAGTGTAAAGATGAGAATTTGACTCTCAACAAAAACTTTTGTTACACATATTGTTCTTATTGTTATATTAATTAATATTAAACTATTATGCTGCATTGCTTAAGTATTCATTGTATTAGATATCAAACCAAGCAACCTCTACAAATAAATAACAGTAACTTCAAAACAATGAAAACCGTGGAATTAACTTCACTTTTTCTAGACATTTGTAATTTTTTCCTAATTAATTTAATAACTAATTTGGCAGAAAATGGTAGTTGGCAGTTTAGTAGTTGCACATTATATTAGCTCAGACTGCAGACCACTTCATTACTTGGACCAAATACAGGAAATTCGTCATCTAAGTAGACACGTGATCAAGTGCAAATACTTGCAGGTGTGGGTATTTTGGCCAGCAGGCACAAATCACCCTAGTTGCAAAATCTAAGGAAACAATGTATTACACTGGAATGAAACTTAAATGTTTGTATAAAACATACTGTTAACGGTAGAGCAGAAAATAACATCAAGAGTACCACAAAAAATGCAAAATAAGAGAAATGCAAATTAGCTAATTTCCTGTTTCCATTACCTCTCCCTGCAACAAAATGCAGTTAAACTTTTCACATCTTTCTACTAGCGGGTTCTGTGCTCTTGTAATGGGATTCAATGCACAATAGTGCGCATGTGTCGAACATGTCCGCCTGTGCTCGTGATTAGTAGGTTGTCCTCAGGTGTGAATGCTTAAGAAGTTGCAGAAAACAATCGCAGAAATTGCACAACAAATAATACCATTTCCTGTAGCAGTATTTAACTTCTGATAAAAAAAAATGCACAGGCAACGTTCCAAGAACATTCTCTAAACGTTCTCTCTAAGATTTATTAGTAGAACGTTTTTTAAAACTGAGTTTCACATGTCAAAATGTTATTGTTAAGTTGTTAGTGGAAGAGTTAAAACTTCACAGTATTTTAACATTATAACCAAACAATAAGGTTAATACAACATCTAAAAACTGGACGTTTCGAACGTTTCTAGAACATTAAAAATAAAATTTTAACTGTTTTTTTACATAATGGAAACTTTAGGGAAACGTTCTAAATGGAAACTTTAGGGAAATCTAAAATTGTTGGCTGGTTAGTATACAGTTTACAGGGAACCCAATAAGTGTAAATGATCGTCAAATATTGTAGACATTTCATTTAGTACAAAATTTTACCTGCTATTACTGTCAAAACCCTCGTGTATGAAGTTGAAACACAAGCGCGCCATGTAACAACTTTACGTTATTTATTGTCATGTAAACGTACTTCTTTAAATTCACCACAAGAGTGCAGCAATATACCAGCTAACGTACATCATTTCGATATCATCTGTTCGGACAGATCATACTTAATCATATGGGTAAGTTAAGTTAGAAAACCCACATTTCCGAATCTGACTATTACAAAAATAAAAATTGCACAAATTCCATTGATTCTTGTTTCCGTATGTAATCATACCTTTGATTCTACCGTTCCTTCTCATTCGTGTTACAGGTGCGTGGGTTAAATCCGCAGATGTCAATATATTTCCTTTTTGTGTTTAAACACTGTGATGATTCAATCGTAACATCTCTCTTGTTAAAATGACAGAGTCAACTAGAGTTTAATCTGTAGTTTGCATAATATACAAATTAATAATAAGCATTTTAATTCGAAAACAAAATATTTTTGTATAGCCAACTTTATGTTGAAGTTTGTGTCATGATTTGCATGAACAGCTGGTGACTTGCTTGAAATATTCATTTTACTTTATTGTGTAAATGCAAACTATTTGTTTCTTAATTCAGCTCATGCTTGAAAATAAAATCAGTGCTTTATATAATAAAACAGGTGAGTTATGTAAGATCATGATCCATGTTAATAAAAACTACAATGGTGGGAGTAAACGCTAAGCCTGGTTAATAGCTGCAGTATCAAAATGCTGTTTTACATCAAGCTAGAAGGCTAGAGGCGAATACACTGAGTGTGTATGTGTGTATGTCTCAATCAGTCATCTCCCTCTGATCTGAGAGGATCAGAAACACCTTATGAAAATATTGTTTATCTGACAGTAAAAACAGCAGTAAGGGTTGTTGTTCCCCTTTCCACTGCCTCATAATCCAAACAAAAGAATCTGTCATAACACAACCACTGAGCACTCTGCAAAACAGAGAGAGGTTGTGTGTGTGTGTGTGTGTGCGTGCGTGCGTGCGTGTGTGTGTTTACTTAACCATTTATTGGAGACAAATCTGTGCTATAAAGAAAGCTATAAAAATGTAGTAAATAAAGTTTTTTTTTCATATGTTAAAATGCTGAATGTTTTTTTTTTTGCTTGGGTCAGGGTTAGAATGTGGGTTAGGTTATATTGTTTATAACAAGCTGTGTATAAAAACAATAGAAGTCTATGGAATGTCCCCATTTAGACAGATAAGTAAACGTGTGTTCGTCTGTATGTGTGTGTAAAGAGAGACAGAGTTAATGGGGAGTCAGGATGTTCATATTTTAGTTGGCATAAGCTCCGCTCTCTTGTCTTTTTCTTATTATTGCTTTATCACAATAGAAAAATATTCTTGGTTGTTAAGAAATTGTTTACAACACAAAACTAATTCAAACTCTGTGCCTTTGATGTCATTGCTTGCACCATTGACACAATGTGCCCTGTTGATCAAAAAGCACTCTTATGTAAGTCATATTACTTAAAACATGGCTAATATTAATGCTGTATGATGTGCAGAAGTAAATGAAGGAAGCAGTGGCAGGTTTCAGCAAGAATCAGATGTCCATCCAAATCCTTGGTGCAATGCTACAGGTTTCACAAAAGACCTCAGGGCATTAAGAGGATGCCAGGTCAACAAAACGTGACTGCTGTGCTCACACTGCACGTTGCCAGACTCCACAAAGTCTCTGTCGTGTTTTAGTCACAATTATACTGTTGCCATTATTGCAAAATTACGCCCACAGGTTCAAAGGCTAAACAGATAATTCTAAAGGTGTACTTTTTATAACCACCCTTTGAGTCACTCTTTGTTACACACAATGATACTGCATGAACAAACTTGAAGGTTTTGGAATGTTTTATCGAGAGAGAGAGAAAGAGGAAGAGAGAGAGAGAGAGAAAAGATGTTGGCAATGTTTGTATTTACATGGTGGATAAAGGAATGTTTTTGAAGTCAAAGATATCATACTCTCAAAGTTTGATGCCCTTTTTAAAGGCCTTTAGATCGCTATTATACACAATAGTCTATGATGTCACATTTTACACTGAAAACGTGTGCTTGAATGTTTGCATTGACTAAATATCGTCAGCCTCAACACAATTTTTAATAGCATCGTTAAATTTTATTCAGTATTGCAAAATCACTTGTCTTGTCCCTGGTATTCGGTGAATCAGGCCTATAATTAATTCTTGAAAAACCACATCATAAACTATTGTATGAACACACACACACACATATATATA